>RCUC01101551.1:0-27500 GCA_003697995.1 Taxidea taxus jeffersonii | reverse complement strand
TAAAACTTTTTCTCCTGCTCATAAATGTAGTCTCATCTAGTAGGAAAAAAAGACAGAATGCAAGTTGCCCAGTGAAAATGTCATCAACGTTTTAAATAGTTAATATGTTTTGTATGTTTTTGTTCACATCTGTGGGCTACAGAGGCCATGTCATCATCAATTTTAGCCTGAGTGCAGAAGCTTCAATATACTTTTTCTTACTGACTCTTTAAAGGTATTAATGAAGTATCACATAGCTAAGAAGACAAAGGCAAAGTTAAGTTGATATATTATCAGAGTGGGGCTTCAGTGTCTGTAAACAAAAAAAGTGAGAGAAAAAACTGTTAAATGTCATGTTCACCTTTGGCCATTTCCACATGTCAATTATTTCATCCTCTGTGAATTTATGGAATTGGTACATTGCCACAAGAAAAACATGGTGCACCAATACCAACGATACCCTAATTTCTTGAGAAAT
The DNA here is from genome assembly GCA_003697995.1 of Taxidea taxus jeffersonii. Lineage (NCBI taxonomy): Eukaryota > Metazoa > Chordata > Mammalia > Carnivora > Mustelidae > Taxidea > Taxidea taxus. The sequence continues at coordinate 27,043 of RCUC01101551.1, read as the reverse complement.
TTTCCATCATAATAAGAAGAAAAAAAAAGGAAGGAAGGCCTGAAATGCTCTCTCCTGAGAATTTTTATGTGATTCCTGTTTTGAAATACTTATGGAAAAAAATAATAAAGGCATTCTTTCAGTGCCCCAAATAAGAAAGGAAAGGTTGGAAAATATCAATCTTCTTAGAAATAAGAGAGGTTGATCCATGTGAGGAGAGAAGTGGTGACTAGACTCTGTCCCAAAGGCTGGAAATTGGCAAATCATTTTTGTCTACCATTCAACAGTTGGGAGGGGGTAGCTGAGCAAAGAGTGGAAGTGTCCAGGTCTTTTAAAGAGTTCCAAGAGAGGTCCAGTCAGTACAGAGTGGCCATTTTACTTGTTTAGTTTTGTACCTAATATTATCTAGTTGTTACTTATATTAGCAAGGGTAGAAAAACACAGACTCTATTAAAAATTCCCTCAGGCTGGTATGTGCAACTTGAAATTCTGAACCTTTCTTTTATTCCCTTAAAAATATAATTAAAAACTAATAATTACTTTGGGATTTTTCAAAGAGAAGCTGAGTTTCCCCTGATATTACCCTAGATTCTTCTGAAACATCTGAAAATAAAATATTTTTCACTGATACATACAGATCAAATGAGCTCTCTGTATTCACCAAATTGAGTAATTTAAGTAATTAACATGAAGGCAAAGTTCTAACTTTGAAAGGTATTACATTACATGTTTTAATTTTGTTCTATGTGTGTCTTATTTCTATGTATTTCTATACTATGTAAAATTTTATTATATATATTTATTGTGTATTTTTAGAAATAATTTAAGAGACAAAAACACTCTCATCCCACCATCAAATCTGCAGAATTATTTTTATTCTTTTCCTTCTTTTCTAGTATAGAAAGTAACTTATCTTACCAATATTTTATCATCTACCTTGACTTCCCTTTTGTTTGTTAAATAAACAAAACTTTCTCATCCTTATCCAAATTTTTAAACATGCTGTTTCTTCTCCTTGAGAATCCTTTTTTTTCACATTTGTCTCAATTCTACTCAATTCCATATCTCATCATAAATTTCCCTCAATGAGACCTACTCTCATTTTCATCTACCTTAGGTCCTTCTGGTGAGTGTCTATTGCTTTCTGAAATTTCCCTTTGCGATATTCATTGACAGTTTTATCTTCTTTTCCTGATTACCTAAATTTGTGGATATCTTTTAAAAAACCTATAATTTTTCCTACTTTATTGTTCATAATGGTGTAATCTCAGCAAGTGATTCAGAACCTTGATTTATGGATGGAGCTTAATGACCAAAAATTCATTCCTGAATAAATAAGTGGGTGGATATTTATGGTATCCATTCTTATATACCTCCATAGTTATTTTAACACTTGTTATTTAATATTATTTTTAAATTATTACATAGGATAGATGTTCATGGAAAAGATAAAGCTAAGATACATTAGATATGCAATATCATGGGGAATTTTTTTTCACTGAATGTCAGCACTGTTTTTTTCCCATAAATATCTCTAAGTGTATTGTTATAAAATATAACCAGCAAAAACCAAAAAATTAGAATATGTTTAGCCTATGTGCAACATTAATAGTTTTCCTTTTCTACAATCAATTGTACTTCCATTAGCTGAGGTATTTCTTCAATATTCATCAAAATTTTCATCTATTGTTAGAACATAGTGTAGACAGAGATCCCCTAAATCATTAAGGTGTCACACAAAACTGCTTTCTTTCCTACTAGAATTTTTAGTTTCAGATTTTTATGTTCTATACTCAATAATTACCTTTTTGATGCATTTCAAGGATGTGCTTCCTAATTTATATATTAAAATTTACATTGTGAAAAATTACAATTTATGATTATGCCCTAGGGGACCCTGAACCCACACTCAGAGTCACAGTTTGTTGGCATCTTGTCCCAGGGACCTAGCCAAGTGCCGGGGAAGAGGCTCTGGGCACCTGCTGCATGGGGTGGGACGGGCTGAAGCCAGAATGGAAAGAACTGCACATGCACCAGCTGGAAATCTATAGCTTCCAGGAGTCCCTAGACAATGGACATGGCCTTGTGGCAGAGTCCCAGGGCCCCAATCTGACATCTTCCAAGGCCCAAGGCTGCAGTAATTTGAGTGCTAGATTCCATTGCACATCCTCAAAGGCCGGTTTTCCTTCCAGCAACTGTGAGGTATCTAGAACTTTCCCTGAGAGATCATGTTCCCGGCCTGGAAGCTTTTCCCTACAGAACACCCCAAAGACATGTTTTTTTCTTTTTGACCCAACTCAGCTGCCAGAACCCTTGAGGGAGCTGGCCCCTCCACCTAAGCCCCCTCATCAGGAAATATTCTCTTTTGAACATGATAGGAGATGCATGTGGGCCAGGGTCAGGGTGGACATTGTGGGGGTTTCCCAGGAAGGTAAATAGGGTGCCACCAGTGACTTAGGGTATGTAGGGAGTGAGTGCAAATCCTGGTGGTGGAGAGGGAATGAGAGGAAGAGCTGGGATACTCTGAGTATCAGGAGCAGCTCCATGAATGGCTGAATTAGGCACTAGGCACTGCCAACTACTTTTCCCAGAGGAATTCCTATCTCATGAGGTCTCAGGAGTTCCACTGGGATACAGGGTGGTCCTGCGATGAGAAATCCTTGCAACCCACACTGTCTGCAAGGAATCAAGCTCACACCACTCATCAAACAAACCCCAATGCCCACAGCTATATATATGAAATAAAATTAAAAGACATAGTATGTTTTCATATATGATAACAGAGGATATATGTTTTATATTTGATAATGTCAAGGACGCTACAATATTGGCCTTACAAATTGCATTACTCCATTTCTTCTTTCATAAACTTCATATGTATTTATTGAGTTCCTTCTATATAGTAGATCTGGGGAACACCCTGAGATAAATTCCTGCCCTTAAGTGTTTACATTCCATTTTTTTCTTTTTTTAAATTCAATTAGCCAACATATAGTACATAATTAGTTTCAGATGTAGTGTTTAAAAATTCATCAGTTCATATAACACCCAGTGCTCATCACATCATGTGCCCTTCTTAATGCCCATCACCCAATTACCCCATCCCCCATGCACCTCCCTTTCAGCAACCCTTAGTTTGTTTTCTATAGTTAAGTGTTTCTCATGGTTTTTCTCACTGTCTGATGATTTCCCATTCAGTTTTCCCTCCCTTCTCCTATGATCCTCTGTGCTGTTTCTTATATTTCACATGAGTGAAACCATATGAAAATTGTCTTTCTCTGATTGGCTTATTTCACTCAGCATAATTCCCCCCAGTTCCATCTTCATCAATGGAACTTTCTGATGTCTGAGTAATATTCCATGGCATATATATATACAACTTCTTTATCCATTCATCTGTCAGTGGACATCTCCGCTCTTTCCAAAGTTTGTTCTCTGCTACCTAAGCAATCTACACATTCAATGCAATCCCTATCAAAATACCATCGGCATTTTTCCCAGAGGTAGAACAAATAACCCTACAATTTATATGGAACCAGAAAAGACCCCAAATAGCCAGAGGAATGTTGAAAAAGAAAACCAAAGCTGGTGGCATCACAATGCTGTACTTCAAGCTCTATTATAAAGCTGTACGCATCGAGACAGTATGATACTGGCAGGTATTTGCATTCTAAAAGGAATATTCTAGATTGCCACATTATGGAAGTAAACTTGGCAGTATATATCATGAACTTTTAAAGTGGTCACCAACAATTCCATTTCCAGCACTACATGTATGAGAGGATGTGACAAATGATCTAAATACGTTGATTATACCCTTATATATGACAGGAACTTTGAAAAGAAAATAAATTGAATTCTTTTTTTAAAATATTTTATTTATTCATTTGACAGAGAGAGAGATCACAAGTAGGCAGAGAGGCAGGCAGAGACAGAGAGAGGGGGAAGCAGGCTCCCCGCTGAGCAGAGAGCCCAATGTGGGGCTCGATCCCAGGACGTTGGGATCATGACCTGAGCCGAAGGCAGAGGCCTTAAACCACTGAGCCACCCAGGTGCCTCTAAATTGAATTCTTTATAAGAGAATGAATTAAAGACATTTGACCAAATATTCTGCTGAAACAACCACAGCAATTGATGGGGCTGCAGGCCAGATCATATGAACCACGAGAAATACTATGTAGGTATTATAATGTTTATGGGCAATGTTAGTGTTGTAGGAAAATGCTTATGAAATAAAGTAAACATATATGTAATGTAGAATTAACATGAAAAATAAGAGTATAGAAAAATACTGGAAGGAAACACAGCAAAATAGCTTCTGATATTAGAAGTGGGTTATTTATTTATAAGAATTTCATATTAATACACAACACAACATAATATTTCTAAAATTCCTTACCTCTGAAAATAATATATCTTGTTTTATTTTCTATTATGGGAATATGTAATCTCTGAAAATAATATATCTTGTTTTATTTTCTATTATGGGAATATGTAACATTTTCTCTGTTTTAAATCCTCAATTTTCTTTTTTCATTTAGTAAAATCATATTTGGATTATAAAATAGTAACAAGGCCAAGATAAAGAAATGAATTCATAAGTGACAACTATTGATTATCCACTCTATATAATGTACAGTGTAGATCTTAAAAATAAGGACAATTTGATAGGTCTTTTATTTTTATAAAAGATTTTAGAAACAAAACCCCATCCCTCTTAAAAGCAATGGTTTAGTAAGGTACTTCAAAAAGGCTTTTGTTGTAAATATATTTTCTCATTGTGTGCCTAAACTTAGTTTCAAGGGATGTTAAAGAATTTTACAAGGATAGCATGAAATGTGATTTTTTTTTCTCAAATAACCTTTTCTTTTTTAGTAAGTATAAAAGACTGGTATACTGATTACTATAATTTTCATGTCAATCACAGTAATTTCATATTTCTTGAGTTTTTATCCATTTATTTATTATTAGTCATAACAATTTATTCTAAAACATTGAAAGAATATGTTTCTCATCTTTAAACACACAAAACTATTAGAAGTGTGTGAGAATTTTCTGCCCATTTTGTATTTACACTTTTATATTTTACTGAAAGCCCCACTCTCCTTTCACAAATAGTTATCAAAATTGTAGAAGGCATTATGTTTACATATTCTCCTCACAATACACCCTAGACTTGATCAAATAATATTTTACCTCCCTATTAATAAAAATTTCTAGACTGAAAGAACCCAAACTCATCCTGGCCTCTGTAACTTCTAGATCTCCACAGTCTAAGGTATTAAGTTACCCTAAAGACTCCGCCTAGCATCCAATATGGTGGGCTCTGGCTAGAGCCTTAACAATGCAATTCAGCAGCTCTGTATCCAGTGAATCAGGCTGTGATACCACTCCAGCCACATACTATGCTTGTTCTAAATGGCTTTCCTAGCTAATGACCTGTCAACATACCATTTTTCCACTTTCCCCAGAAGTTGTAACGACAGCTTCTCTGGATTTTATTTTATTTGTGTTGTTAGGAAAATGCAGATGCTTAGACGTCTCTTGATAAATTCCAATGGATACCAAAGTTTGAAGGTCATCGCTTTAACCTCACTCTGTTTTAAGAGAATACTATTGGCGAAATAAATGCATTCTCCTTTTAGTAAAAGTAGGTCAAATTTTTGTGTGGTTAAAATCCTACGTTATTTCATAGATTACATGATTACCAATGAACTTACCATTAAAACACAATTTTTATAAAAATATTTTTGGGTTTTTTGATGTTTGTATGCTGGCGTTCCTAAATATTTGATAACAAATTGGTTATTGAAGCAATCATTAAAACAGTTAGTTTTGTCCCCAGGAACCAATATGAGGAAATAATTATTCAAAATTCAAAATTATAATGCATATCTTTTTCAGCAATATTCTATACATCAAAAATATTTCATGTACTAAATAAAAATATTTCATGTATAAAAATATTTCATGTACTATTTCATGTACTTGCATTTTTGGAAACCAACTAAAACCTATGCCAGAATATATGTACTGAAGTTCAGTTACTAGAATTAAGAAAATCAAATGCAGTAAAGACTTAGCATAAAGCATGGATGACTATTTTCCCACTCTGTGTAGATAAACAGCAGTCACATAATTCTTGCACCCTGGGATTTAAATGACTCTTTTATGATTTTTTTCTTTAAAATTAGTATCAAATTAACCAATTGTAAGACTATTTGGCAGTTATTTACTTGATGATACCAGCTAAAATGATGATTCAAAAATATTACAATGATGAATCAATATTATATAAGACTCAGTTTTAATGTGATCTAGAAGTACTCATTAAATTTCTTTAATATAATTACATTATTTTAATTTACTTTCTTGAAGGACTTCTAAAATTAGTACCCCAGATCATAATATAACTATAAAATAAAAGGTCTCAAAACCTAAAATTAGAAAGATTAAAAGATACACAGAAAAGGGCAACACAAGAAAATTAAACAAACTTATGCATACATATCTACCAAGTTATTTTTCCATATGGTTTATCAAGGAAAGTATATTAATCCACAAATAATACATAGGTTAAGATAACTATTTTGCACATAGTAATACATCATATTAAACACTACATAATTATTGCTGATCTATGATCATTTTTGCATTTCTATCTAGAAATCAGAGAAATAATAGATTTTTTATTTGACAGAGAGAGATCACAAGTAGGCAGAGAGGCAGGCAGAGAGAGAGAGGAGGAAGCAGGCTCCCTGCTGAGCAGAGAGCCCAATGTGGGGCTCAATCCCAGGACCCTGGGATCATGACCTGAGCTGAAGACAGAGGCTTTAACCCACTGAGCCACCCAGGCACCCCAGAAATAATAGATTATTAAAAGAAGATAGAAGACATTTTTATCTATCTGGTAAACTTTACCTATGCTTACTTTTCATTTTTTCTACTGGTCCTTGGAAATGATTTGTTATTTAGCAGCTAGCATGTAAACAAGTATAAATTTTCAGGTCTTAATTTTAATTTTTTGATGGAACATATAGCTGAGACAATTCAGAAAAAGATAGAATTTGAAGTATTAAGATTAGTGACACTAACGTCTGTTAGTATCAACTTCAAACAATGATGATACACACCTAAAACACCCTACTTTCTATAATTTACCCAATATGTAACTTGCTATTCACGAAGCTGTTTAAACTGCTTTACATTAATAACTGCTTTAAACTGCTTTATACTAATACAAGTTACTCTATTTGTACTAAACAAAACCATCACTATTTTAAACGGTTTATCTTCATTTTGGTGTGATTTATAGCATCTTAAAGGAATTCTTCATTGATACAGATTCTAATCCCTCTAATAACTCTTAATTTCTGTTTCTTAAGTTATGAACTCAAATACTCACTTTATAGGTACAAAGCCCAAATTTATGTTCTTGTGAATTGTTTTTCTTTTGAAAAATTCTGCTCAAAAAATGTAGTGAGTAAGCTGTGAGTCAGGTAATAAGATATAAAGGTTATCTAAGGGAAATAAGTATGTTCTGCTTTGCTTCCAGTGGAAATCTTGATAAACACATTGTCATATTTTGCACACAGAAACACACACAAACACACACACAGGGGCATCTGGGTGGCTCAGTCAATTAACCATCTGACTGTTGGTTTTGGCTTAGGTCACAATCTCAGGGTTGTGGGATCTAGCCCCACATCAGACTCAGTGCTCAGCGCAGAGTTTGCTTGTCCCTCTCCCTCTGCTCCTCCCCTTGCTCTCTCCCTTTCTCTAAAGTAAATGAATAAAATCTTAAAACACACACACACATGTGCTTACCTGGATGGAATGATAGATGTGGAGGAGAAGGAGGAGGAAGATAGGTACATAGATAGATGAATTTACAAATATTCTGGAGTGTAATCTTGTTGAATATTTTTCAGAATTCTACCTCTATGATATAATTTCATTACATGTTATTTTTCTTTTAGCCATATGCACAGATACTATTTCAAATAGGTATAAAACAGAAGTGGAACATGATATCACCTTATATAATTATTCTGATACATCATGACTAAAGGAAGAGTTATTGTAATTCCTGGTTAATGTAAAATATTTAGCATCAGTGACATGATATTCTTTCACTTTCAGCAGCAGCTTGCTCAATCTGTATTTTCTAACATAAGTAAATTGATTTTCTGAAAGTGAAATTTTTTAAAAAACAATAATTTGTGTAGATATTTGTTTAGCTTTTAATTAACTTTTTAAAATCCTTGAAAGCCTAAAAGTAAAATCAGGAATTAAAAGGTCACATGATCATGTGTCAGAGGAGCTGCAGACATGGGAATGTGTTGTTGATCAGAAGACCCCAGTGGGTATCCCAGACTGGACTCTTCCTCAGCATGAGCTATGGTTTCAATGGGGATGTCCTAGTCCTCTTAAGACAGACCTCCTTTATGGGGAAAATTTTGACCCCAAGAGGGAGAAAATTTGATCATATGATGTAAAAAATCATACTTTTGTATGTATAAAGTACGGTATATCTATGTTATTAAAATTTCATTTAATAACCACCACTAGGATAAAAGTGTTTAAAAGGTTCTTTGGCGGGTGACAACAAGAAATAAACAAAGCCAGTTTGGGAATCTGAAAAAAAAAAGAAAAAAAGGAAAAAAAGTCACATTTATTAGGCTTAGGAACATATGGAATGTTAAAACTTAAAAAAGAAAGATTTTATAAAAATAATACCATTTTTAAATAACTAGTGTTTAAGTAAGATTAATCAAAAATTACAAGTTGATTTCAATGTTAAAATCAAAAGGAAATTATTTTATTTTGTGAATTAAACTGAAAAACACCATTGTTTTTTATCGTTCAATGTATTGTTATTAGTCTCCTGGTGGACATTATACATATCTGTCTATATTTTGTTGAAAGGATACTTCTATATTACTTTGTTGAATTACATTAAATTGCTGTTGTCTTTATCTGGAAATCTATACACATACTACATGTGAACATACACTGAGGTTAAATATAGGTTTTATATATAATACATATATATAGGTACACTGAGGTTTTTCTGAGGTTAAATATAGGAAAATCAAATTCATTATATTTGGGGAACCATTACAATATTTTCACAAGAAATTTTGATGTCTGAAAGTTTTTTTTTAAGATTTTATTTATTTATTTGACAGAGAGAAAGAGAGACAGTAAGAGAGGGATCTCAGGCTAGGAGAGTGGGAGAGGGAGAAGCAGTCCTTCTACTGAGCAGGGAGCCTGATGTGAGGTTCCATGTGGGGCTTGATCCCAGACCCTGGGATCATGACCTGAGCATGAAGGCAGATGGTTAACGACTGAGCCACCCAGGAGCTTGTGAAAGTTTGATATAAAATACCATGTTGTGACTTGTGAATTTAAATATGTATAACATTTAATTAACTGCATTTTGAATTTCAGGTCAGAGTTAATTTGGGGAGCAAGAATGTAGGAGAAGGCTCATGAAATCATTTAAGTAAAACTGATTTTTTTCTTTTAAATACTAAATTTTGCACACTACACTTTTGAGTTATACTTATTATTTTACTAAGTAACACTAAAGAATTAGCTCATACTCCCTATACTCTTACCAATCAAAAGTCTTAGAAATATATGATACAGTGTAGGTTTTATATAGATACAATATTAATTTTAGTTAGGAGGGATTCTGAACTCCAGGTAATTTTACTGACAAAATCTTTTTGGATGATGTTATTTACATCTTGTACTGATTCTTCTAAGACTGATGTAGGAAGGTAGTATAACACATCCTCTTCTAAATGGACTTAGTTTAACCAAAAGCTAGTAAATTTTACAGTTATTTTAATTGCAAAATCATGCATGCTTCAATGAATGCTACCTCATTAGATCATTGAAAATGCTAACAGAAATTAGAATTCTTTAAAAAATCAATATTTATGCCATATAATAGATAATTAAAATCTATCCAGATATAGTTTTAATAATACTTAAAAATAAGAGGAGTTTCTGGAGGGCTACTTTGTTATTGAGAGCATACTTAATAACTTCTTTACAAAATACCACTGCCTGTGAGATATTATTCACTAGGTCTCATTTACTGCTATCTATTTTAATTATACTTTAGAGAAACCTAATTAAGCTTTTCTCTTAACTAAACAAACCACTTAGACCAGACTGCATTTTTCCTTCTGAACAGTTTACTATCCTTCAAGGCGGCAAGTGATCTTTAAACTTCAAGTAGGGTTTATGCAAGAAGGTCGATCTTTATTGATTTAGCCTGATCTTCCAGATGGTCCTCTTATTTACCAAATAGGGTTCCTAAATTAGTAAAGATAGAGTTCAAACATTCTGTGAGCTATCTGTAACATGTCTATTTTTTAAGTGAGATAAAATCTGTGTAGTATGTTACAGGGAAAAATCAATTTGATCCAACTATATTTTCATTTCCTTACACCAGTTCTATCTAAACAGGAATTTTTGTTCCTCAGACATCTGTCAGGCTATAGTCGATACAAATTCACCTACTGTGGACTCAAATAAAAAATCTGTATGATTTTTTTTTCCCTGTAGTGAGTTTGTGGTCAAAGACAATCTAAAGAGTCTAAAATTGTTGACAATTTTTTCTGAATGCACCTTAGTTCCTCTATGACCTCTTTTTCATGCCCAATACCAACTCATATATAGTGTGGGAATTGCCTTTTCTTACATATCTAGTTTGGTCTTGCTGTCATAAATACAGATAGTTAACTTATGTTGTTACATTAAAATGTGCTAAAGAGGACTTTTGTGGATTTCATAATAATTTATCATTCTGCTATTGCTGTCCTTATTCATTGCTACCCTTGAATTACACATAAGCCTTGCTTACTCCATTGTTATTGATCACCAGTTTACTTAAGATAATTTTTTTTGACTTCACAAACTGTATTTCAGAACAGAAAGTCCATAGCCAGTTCTGGATATTGAAACCTGACTGGGCTCTTAGGGTGACTAGCCGATGCAGAGCCACTCCTCTGTGTGTCCGTTCAAAGAATGACTCATCGGGACAGTCTGGAAGCTGGCGAGATCGCTTGGTTTGGAAAATGATGAAATATGCCACTCTGACTCATTTAGGTCATAAAACAGTTCTCGTTTACTATGTAATTGGAGAGCTTCAGAACTGCTATAGAAGAATACACAGCCAATGACCCGAGTGGTACAGAGCATCTACTGAGTGCAAAAATATTTTGCACCTGAAAACTGGAGCAGTATTTGGGATTCCCATGGCACAGAAATCACTAGAAACAAGTTGTTCCAAGAGGAAACCTTTCACTGTGTTTATGGAAGTGTGGTCAGGGTTTTATTCTCCTGAGGGATGAAATGTCTCCTCCATCTTGCAGTACCAGCAATCTCATATAATTTACACGACACCACTTAGCAGAAGCAGACAATAAATTTTGAAACTGAGAATTCATGAGATGGGGATATTTGGAAGTACTTGGAGCAGAAAATGAAAATTGGAAAGGGAAGGATGAGTCTTCTGAAGATGATTTGCAATGTATTTTTATTTTCCTTTCATTCTTGTGAATAAGAATTTGTTACTGAAACTTACTAATAATTATGTGAAACTGAAGAAAGCATACTTCTGAAAACTTACAGGACATGGCTTTAGGAGGAGCCGAAGGTGAAATATACTGTTGAATGTGAAATAAACCACAAAACAAAAAGCAATCATCAGATGAGAAAAGTGAGGCAGAGATTTCCTTGCCTTCACATTCAACATAACTGATACAAATAAAAGTTTTGTTGTTAGGAATCCCATTTCTTTTTTTTTTCTTTTTTTTTAAGTTTTTTTATTTTTTTAAAATATTTTTAAAGATTATTTATTTATTTATTTGACAGACAGAGATCACAAGTAGGCAGAGAGAGAGGAAGGGAAGCAGGCTCCCTGCTGAACAGAGAGCCCGATGTGGGGCTCAATCCCAGGACCCCGGGATCATGACCTGAGCCAAAGGCAGAGGCTTTAACCCACTGAGCCACCCAGGTGCCCCTATTTTTTTTTTTTATTTCTTTTCAGTGTACCAGAATTCATTGTTAATGCACCACACCCAGTGCTCCATGCAAAACGTGCCCTCCATAATACCCACCACCAGGCTCACCCAACCTCCCACCCCCCAACCCCTTCAAAACCCTCAGATTGTTTTTCAGAGTCCATAGTCTCTCATGGTTCATCTCCCCCTCCAATTTCCCTCAACTCCTTTCTCCTTTGTAAATTTGATTTTCTATCTAATGTATTTCCTGTATGTGAATCAAAGCTATATACAATACAATGAACATTCATTCTAATTGAAAGACAGAACATTGCATATCAATGTTTAAAGTGAATAATGGGTATGGTGTGACCAAATCGGTTTAAACTGTAGTTAACATGAGGGTAACCTGAGAGCAGAAATACCTGAAAGGAGATCTGAAGGACAGATCTTCAATAAAACTTCCTCATAAGTCTTGGAAATTTTGTTTTAGTCTTCATTGTTTGTTCAGTGTTCAGGTCAGGACAGAGGCTGTTTATTTGTGTTTTGTTTGTTTCGTTTGTGTTATGTACTTTTTTCTGCAACTGTCATTTACAATGAGAAAGCTCAATTCTTTTTTTAAGTTTTAAAGTTTCAGGTGTACAATACAGTGATTTAGTACTTCCTGATATCACCACAAGTGCCCTCTGTAATCCCCATCACCTATTTTAACCCCCTCCCCATTTCCCCTCTGGTAACCATCAGTTTGTTCTCTATAGTTAAGACTCTGTTTCTTGGTTTACTTTTCTCTCTCTTTCTTTTTTCCTTTGCTCATTTTTTCCCTTAAATTCCACATATGAGTGAAATCGTCCTAACCAAAGAGTTGAAACACTAGTACTCTGAAAACTGTAAAACACTGCTGAAAGAAATTGAGGATGACACAAAGAAATGGGAAGAAGAAACAATTCTTGACAAAGAGTGGTTTTCTATTACTAGTAGGATTCTTTGCATAGGTCAAAATGGTAGTTATAGCACACTTTTCTTCTCGATACTGATACAACTTTTCTCAGCCACCTGAAGATTATTCCTTGTGATTGTCTTCTAAATTTCCGGTTATCAGTACTTTTTCCCTCATAGATTATTCCATTTTATTTGTTGGTTACATGTTATCTCTTCTACTAGACTATATCTTACTACCATCTACTAAAGAAAAGAGATGACTTTTGAGTTTCTCCAAATTCTAGTGTTTATTTATTCCTAGTGTTTCAAAACTCCAATACTGATTACAATGTATGATATGCATTTTACTTGCATCCAGTCACATATTTAAAAGTAAGACAAAATAAAAAGTCATGACCTGTGGAATATGATGAGGCTGAAATCAAAGGATCAGTTGAAAGTCTTTATAGGAAACCAAAAAAGTACATATAAAATCACTAGAACTTCTCCCCCACTCCACGTAGACACACAGTAAATACTATGTCATACAACTGTAGAATTTTAGCCCTACTGAAAAATTGCAGGATTATTTTGTAGAAAGATGAAAGCCATGAAACTCAAAAATCACAGCAAAAGACCAGGTAGAGATGAAATACTAAAACCAGACATCTAGGTTGTAAAGTTAAAGTCAACACATTGAATGATGAGCCTTTCTATTCTCAAAGCCTCCTTTAGCTCCAAAAACGCTGGCAGAAAATTGGAGTATTCTTTCTATGGAAATCACCAACCTGAGAGAAAAGATTTACCAGTGATTGACATTTGGGATCCTCCAATGAACTGGTCAAGCCTATACCCTAAACAAAGATTGAAGAGAGGTCCATAAGAAAACATGGTATTTTAAAATTGCAACAGATCTGAGATGAGGAGTAAAGCTTAAAGGCTCTTAAGTTAAAATATAGCCATCATAAAAAGTTATAGAATAGGGGCGTCTGGGTGGCTCAGTGGGTTAAAGCCGCTGCCTTCAGCTCAGGTCATGATCCCGGGGTCGTGGGATCAAGCCCTGCATGGGGCTCTCTGCTCTGCGGACAGCCTGCTTCTTCCTCTCTCTCTCTGTCTCTCTGCCTACTTGTGATCTCTGTCTGTCAAATAAATAAATAAATAATCTAAAAAAAAAAAACATTAAAAAAAGTTATAGAATAGATCTTTTGGTACTAATTAATAATACCAGTGAAAACATGAGGCCTTGAAATGATTCATTCATATTCAGATGAGAAATTATTTCACTTTCACATTACATACCCAAATCACTATTGATCTATCAGAACAGGATAAAGATATTTTTAAGTTTAGAAATTCTCAGAAAATGACCTTTTCTTGCACATCATCAGAAGGCAGGGGATGTTAGGTGTGGCAAGTTGAATGAAATCAAGAAGGAACAAGACATAACATGCTGGATTGCCTTATCATCAGGAAGATGATGCTCCTGTCTCCACATGGAGGGCTTTCTACTTTGACCCGATCAGGTTAATGGCCTGTGAGAAGTGAAGTGTGTCACATCTAAAGGAAGCTTTTCAAAGCCACTTCTGGTGCAGTTTATTAGTGCCCAAGTTTATTCGCAATGAAAAAGGTAACCTACTCTCTGGCAATTTTCACTACCACACAAATGACCAGGATTCTGTATTACATCAAAACATTTTCTAAACTTCACAATTCAATAGCAGAAGTGCTTTTAAAAGGCATGGAAGATACAGCAGGTAATTAGCCCAACTAGAGACTTTCCTAAAATTTTTACTTAGCCTTTGTTCTGCCTCCATTTAGTCATCTTTAAACTATGGATTAACATAGAGGCATTTCTATTTTACTTCACCTTCATAAAGAAAATTCTGTTATACTTTCTTTCATATAGTAGAGGTCTTTTTGAAATATAATTGTTGATTCCTATAAGGACCAATTTTATTTCGGGTTGTTTTGGGTCTGATGTAACATGACCTCCAAAAATATATATCCTTCTCATTTTCTTTATCCTGTACCTAATTATTTTCTGACTTAGGGAATAGTTCTTTTATAATGAGCCAATCATTGATACTGGTTTTAGACAGCTGAAAATTAAACTTTATTTATGATCTTTACTCATAACATTTTATGGCACATCTAAAAAGGATTTTTAATTTATATTTTATTTTTGGATATGAGGCTAATGCAATTTCATTCTAATTTTCTTTCCACAAATGTAAAACTGAGATACCTACTCACCATTAAAAATATCTAAACTATGAGAGGATAATTATAAGATGGGGGAGGGGAAATCAGAGTGTAATTACAGTATTTTACTGAGAAGAATGTTGGAATTCAAATGAGAAACTTCCAATTTTAGGAGGCTTTTCTATGAAATTTGATCTGCCTTCCCATTCAGTTTTACTGAAAGCCTTTTTTAAATGCTTTTCAGCTTTTTCTTTTCCCTACCTTCCTCCACTGGAAGCCACAAGTAGCTTGATATCTTCAAATGCAAATCATCTGGATGCCAATCAGTTAAAGAAATATTTTTTATCTAAAAAATTGTCTATTCCAGGTTAAAAAAATTCCTAAGTGTCATAGACATTTGTTTGTAGTTAGAGATCGTATGTTATGAAAACAAACATTTTTATAAAGATATTTTAATTCACCAGAAAACAGCAAAAACATGTTTTCAAATGGCAGTTCTAAAATTCTTGGTTAATTTATCTTTTTAGAATTGACCCTTTAAAAATTTTTATTACCAATATTCAATAAGTAATATATGTTATGATTGTGCAGTGAAATTTGTGAAGGATGTCTCTTACTACATTTGAATGAGGGTGAATTTTAACATGTCTTCTATACTTGAAAGCAGCAAACAAGTTTTCCCACTACAAAGTGTTCCTTTGCTTTACATGCATAAACATGTTTTCTTAGAGTATAGCTATAAACCTTTATTTTTCCCTCAAACATATGACTTCTTTGCCTAGTAGAGTTAAATAACACTGTAAATTAGTTGTTAATATGTTTGCACAGTACTGAAAAATTCTAGAATACATTGATAAGTAATGGTGTGAACTGAAAACAATACACACATGCATACACATGTACATGTATATCTATGTATGTGTATCATCAGAATATGGTTGATGCAACCGTGAACCCATAAACATTGAAGCCTACCAAGAATATTCAGTTTCTTCAACTAGTAGAAAGGTCTGGCCTGCCAGAGAGCATCAAGTTCCAGCTCTGTGCATCTTTCTGGAGTGTGCTGAGCTTTTTGCAGATCACTACAGGGTGGTCCTATGGATTCCAGTCGCTTCTTCATACTGAAGTGAAAGCACTCGTAAGTGGAGACCAATGAGCAAGGGAGCCAAGAATGAGAGGTGGCTGAGGGAGTTTGAGAGACTGGCTGATTCCTAGTGGATCCCTTGGTAGGTAGCCGGGAACTTCCACTCTCCTTACCAGCTCATTTGCTCATAGTTGCCATTCCGTCTCTTGAAGAAAATAAGTAAAAATTGTTTAAGCTAAGTAGTGCATACATGCAGTTTCTCTTGTGTGTGTGTTACCTATATGCCAACACCCAGTTTCTTGTTTTAACCTTAAGACATAACTTGGGTCATTTGGTGATTAATTAATTGAAGGAATTTTATCATATGGCTTCCTGAACTTGTCTAGTTTTTACTGTTTATATGTTTTGCCAAGATCTAATAGGCAAGGAAATTCTAAAAGAAATTCACATATTCAGCTGTGATTATATGAGAAAAGTAGATACTGAACTACATCATCAATAAAACAAACCAAATCTCTTACCACTGCAAAACATTCTAGTTAGACTTCTTCCCCATCTAACTATATTTCTAGAGGTTGTGTGCCTTTCCCACAATTCTAGTTTCCAACCACCTAAAACCAAACCAAACAAAAATATAATAGAAGGTGCAAGGCTTTTTACACTAGAAATCACTTAGCTTATTTCATTGGCGGTGTTTAATTCTTGTCCACCTCCCTACTGAATGCATCTCAGACAGAGAACTAGTACCCAATCGTGGCATTATACAGACTCTTAAACATATGTCATGAAAGAGAATAAAAAATGAAAGTTAATTTCTTATCTATAGACAAGAACTACTCATAGAAAATAGGAGAACCTTAAAACAAGCCAATATAAAATAAGTAAAATGTTATTTGCGTTGAGTAAAATTTTGAAGGACATATAAAGTGGCAAGCCACAAATTATCGAGGAGGTAATGGACTGAAAAATAAGAGGCCATGAACTAAAGCTAAAGCTAAGAACAGAGTACACCAAGGGAGTTCATGAAAAATGTCCTCAGGCAGAGGGTGATTAGTGTATGGAACAACGAGCAATTAGAGGCAAAGAACATCATTATAAAATCTGACCACTGCTCCTCACATGGATGGATACATCTTGGCAGCACAGTCTTTAATCCTCAAATTCTCCTGTGCAAGCAGAAAGGCATAAAGCAGAGATATTTAAATTAATAGGCACACACACACACACACAATACCCTCTTCAAGTGAGTGATTGAGCTCCTCTTAAAATAAGAGGACATGTGACCGTATGGTTCTATATGCAGGGAATAGTAATTATGGAATATTAAACTATGGTGATCAATAATCCTTTGGGATAACAACGCTAACAGTGATCATGTGTATCTCAAGTAGATATTGAACAGTCATAGAGAATGGCATAAGGAATGTTGCAAGACCCTGTCATCTAGGGCAATCCTGCTATTTCCCTATAGGACCTACATCTTCAACATTAATTTTCAATCTTTTAAATTAAGATGATTTGAAGTTAGTAAAATAATTATTTCAAGCATTATTCTCAAGCAATATATCAGCTTTGAACAAAACTAAAATTTTCAGGAAAAAACAGTCATGAAAAAAACAAATACAATTTTAAAGAGGGCATTTGGAATGTAAAACATTAACTATGACAGGCATAAGCCTTCTGTAGGAGTTCTTGGGCAGCCATGGAGAGTATGACTATGTGAAGCCTGATCGAGAGGCATATGGGAGCATCAGGACTTCTGATGACCGCCATCACATGATTCTGCCTGAGACTGTTTCTGAATGGAACTTTCTAAAAACGTATAAAGTTCTAAGAGTATCACAAAGAAACCTACAGTATCTTTGGAAGAGTGACTCTCTTTCCCTTGATCCATAAGATTGCAAGAATAAGGTGATAGTAAAAAATGTGTTGCACAATTGGAGGATACGACTGCCACTAGTTCCTAGGATGTTGTGGGTGCTGGAGAAGGAAGGGGAGCATGGAAAGAAGGGTGTGCAGCACTGAAGTAGGGTACTGTCACATGGCAGACTCACGGACATGTCTGTGTCTATGAATCACACGCGCATGACAAAGCTCAGCTGGCCAGATGCCCAGGATAAATGCAGGTTTGGGATAAGTGTAACTCCCAAGCTTTGCTGCATTTATCAGGGATGGTTAAAAGTTAGTTTTCCAGAGCTATGAGGAAAAAAAGTTCAGACAGTAATGAAAACCACTGTGAGGCAGTTGCTCGGAACATGCAACAAACGAGAGCTAACATGGTCCAAATGGAAGGTGATGGTGCCCAAGGTTAACAGCCTAAGGCAAGTGAAAGACAACGTCCTGCTTTAATGGAGACAGTACTAGTTTAATGCTAAGTGAAGCTCCAGGCTAGACACACAGGCAGATGAGAGATTTCCAAACTACAGGAAATAAACTCTAGTGGATGCCGCCCTTCCTAAAAAGTTTCTGTAAAGAGTATATTCACTACACGTGTAGTCATGTTTTTAATGCAAGTTGATGTGTATTTACTGTGCGTCATGTTTCTCAGCAGGGCCCTGGGGACACCATGCCCCACTTGCAACCCCACAGAGTAATGGCAGTAGTGTACATAAGCAGGCTGATTCCGTTTCAAAAAGTGGCCGTTGCTGTCCTAAAAACAACTAGCGAACATTAAATTATTGTTGCTTTTGTTTGCTTTCACTTTTATTACTGATTCACTGGAAGAGGTGTCCAATTTACTGAGAGATCGAGGTGCAAGCTACAGTTTTGATGGCAAGGGTTATAGGTCAGAGCGGCAAATGAGCATCTGAAGAAATGACGGTAATTCTTCACAAAAGAGAAAGAGAAGTGGAGGGCGCCCACAGCCTTTGGAATGCTCACACGTGCATAAGGCAAGTGGATCTTCCGTGACACCTCAGAGGGTGGTGAGAGCAAAGTCAGGAAGAGGTTACAGTGAACACACTTTACGTGAAAGCATTTTCTAACAACTGGTATGGACCAGGAGCGAGACTTCCCTGAAAGTATTTAAGGAGAGTCAAAGGAATCGTATACAGGTGTGAGGATTGGAGTGTATTCTCTAAGAATGCTTTGTACTGAAGGGGTTAAGAGCAAAGCTTTTAAAATCAGGGAACTTGGCCCAAATGCCAAGCTTACGGCACATTAGCTGTCTCATCTTGGGCAATTTACTAATGTCTCTAAGCTTCGGTTCAAACAGTACAATAACCAATAACAACGTCCACTTGAGAAGCCACATGGATGGCTAAATAAGGTAAGACACCCAGATAATTTCGAGAAGTGTTTGGCATGTCAGAAGTTTTGTTCTTTTCTGTTAACGGTAGTAAGATCGCACACTAGTAAGTATATATAAATTGGGGGATTATTTGAATTTCAGTAACTTTAAACCATGTTATTATTTATAATATTTATAATATAATATTAATATCAATATAATATGTATTATTTATAAAATAAATATATTTATAGCTACACAGTTATTATTAACTAAGGATAATATTAAAGAATAAAACTTTAAATGATCAGCTGTAAAATATTGGGAAAAGATTAGTCCTCAAAAAGAAAAATTGTAAAAACTAAAATAAGTGTTATATATTTGTAAGAATTCATTTTCAAATTTTTATTTTTTTTAAAATCCCAGTTACTTCATGTACAATGTAATATTATTTTCAGGTTTACAAGAGAGCGATTCAACATTTTCATACATTGCAACAAGTACACTCCCTGGTCCCCATCACGTATTTCACCCATCCCCCACCCATCTCCCTCTGATAACCTTCAGTTTGTTCTCCAAAGTTACGAGTCTGTTTTGTGGGGGTGCCTGGGTGGCTCAGTAGGTTAAGCCTCTGCCTTCGGCTCAGGTCATGATCTCAGGGTCCTGGGATCGAGCCCTGCATCGGGCTCTCTGCTCGGCGGGGAGCCTGCTTCATCCTCTCTCTCTGCCTGCTGCTCTGCCTACTTGTGATCTGTCAAATAAGATCTTATAAAAAAAGAAGTCTGTTTCTTGGTTTGCTTTTTTCTATTTTTTTCTTTTTCCATTTGTTTTGTTTCTTATAAATTCCACATATAAGTGAAATCATAAGGTCTTTCTTTCTCTTATTTCACTTAGCATAGTACTCTAGCTCCATCCATGTCGTTGCGAATGGCAAAATTTCATCCTTTTTTATGGTTGAGTCATATTACACTGTGTATATACATCACGTCTTCTTTATCCATTCATCAGTTGATGGACACTTGGGCTATTTCCATAATCTGACTATTGTAGATAATGCTGCCATAAACATAATGGTGCATATATCCCTTTGAATTAGTGTTATTGTATTCTTTGGGTAAAAGCCCGGTACTCTGATTATTGGATCCTACAGTAGTCATATTTTTAACTTTTTAGGAACCTCTCTACTGTTTTCCAGAGTTGCTGCACCAGTTTGCATTCCCATCAACAGAGCAAAAGTGATCTCCTTTCACTGTAGGTGTTCATTGTAGTGTTCTCCTGTCATTGTAGTTTTCATTTGCATTTTCCCAGTGATGATGTTGATTATGTTTTCATGTATCTGTTGGCCATCTGTATGTCTTCTTTGGAAGAATGTCTATTCCTGCTTTCTGCCCATTTTTAATTGGATTATTTGGTTTTTTGGGTGTTGAGTTTGATCATTTCTTTATAGGTTTTTGATACTAACCCTTTATCAGATATGTCATTTGCAAGTATCTTCTCCCATCCTGTAGGTTGTCTTTTAGTTTTGTTGATTGCTTCCTTTGCTGTGCAGAAGCTTTTCATTTTAATGTAGTCCAGGTAGGTTTTTTTTTTTTTTTAATTATGTTTCCCCTATGTTAGGAAACATCTAGAAAAAGTTACTGTGGCTGATGTCAAAGAAGTTACTGACTATATTCTTCCCTAGGATTTTTAAGGGTTCAGGTCTCATAGTTAGGTCTTTAATTCACTTTGAATTTATTTTTGTGTATGGTGTAGGAAAGTGGTCTAGTATCATTCTTTAGTATTTTGCGTCCAGTTTTCCCAACACCATTTGTTAAAGAGACATCCTTTTTCCTTCTGGATATTCTTGCCCCCTTTGTTGAAAATTAGCTGACCATATAATGTGGGTTTATTTCTGGGTTTTCTATTCTGTTCTATTAATCTATGTGTCTGTTTTTTGTGCCAGTACCATAGTGTGTTGATCACTACAGCTTTGTAATATAACTTGAAATCCAGAATTACGATGCTTCCAGCTTTGCTTTTCTTTTTCAAGGTTGTTCTGGCTGTTTGCTGTCTTTTGTGGTTCCATACAAATTTCAGGATTGTTTTTTTCTAACGCTGTGAAAAATGCTGTTGGTATTTTGATAGAGATTATGTTAAATGTGTACGTTGTTTAGGGTAAGGTAGTATAGACATTTTAACAATATTTATTCTTCTAATCCACAAGCATGGAATATCTTTCCATTTCTTTGTTATCTTCAATTTCTTTCATCAGTGTTATAGAGTTTTTAGAGAATGGATCTTTCACCTCTGTGGTTCAGTTTATTCCTAGGTATCTTATTGTTTTGGTGCAATTGTAAATGGGATTCATTCCTAAATTTCTCTTTCTGCTGTTTCATTATTTGTGTATAGAAATGCAACAGATTTCTGTACATTCATTTTGTATCCTCCAGCTGTACTAAATTCATTTATCAAGTCTAGCAGGTTTTTTGGTGGAGACTTTTGGGTTTTTTATATATAGCATCATGTCATCTGCAAACAGTGAAAGTTTTATATTCTTCCAGTTAGAATGCCCTTTATTTCTTTTTGTTGTCTGATATCTGAGACTAGGATTTCCAGTACTATATTGAACATCAGTGGTGAGAGTGGATATCCCTGTTTTGTTCCTGACGGTCGAGGAAAAGCCCTCAGTTTTTCCCCCATTTAGGATGATACTAGCTATGGGTTTTAATCGTGAATCATTTTTTATTTTACTTATGTATGTAGGTCCATTCTCTTTTCTTTTTGATAAGTCTAGCTAGAAGTTTATCAATTTTATTTTTTCAAAGAACCAACCTCTGGTTTCATTCATCTATTGTTTTGCTTCTATATTACTTATTTCCACTACTAATCTTTATTAGTTCCTTCCTTCTTCTAGTTTTAGGCTTCATTTGTTGTTCTTTTTCTAGCTCCTTTAGGTGTAAGGTTAGGTTGTGTATTTCAGATATTTCTTGTTTCTTGAGGCAGGCCTGTATTGCTCCAAACTTCCCTCTTAGAACCATTTTTGCTGCATCCCAAGGTTTTGGACCATTGTGTTTTCATTTTCACTTGTTTCCGTTTTTAAAAAAAAATTTTTTCCTTGACTTCCTCGTTGACCCATTCATTGTTTAGTAGCATGTTCTTTAATTTCCATATATTTGTTGTGTTTCCAGATTTTTTCTTGTGGTTGCCTTCTAGTTTTATAGCATTGTAGTCAGAAAAGGTGCATGGTTTAACTTCAATCCTTTTTGTATTTGT
The DNA here is from genome assembly GCA_003697995.1 of Taxidea taxus jeffersonii. Lineage (NCBI taxonomy): Eukaryota > Metazoa > Chordata > Mammalia > Carnivora > Mustelidae > Taxidea > Taxidea taxus. Next base: position 4,356 of record RCUC01101551.1, on the reverse strand, counting down.
TGAAGCCTGACTTGTGACCTACTATGTGATCTATTCTGGAGAAGATTCTATTCGAACTTGGAAAGAATATGTATTCTGCTGTTTTAGGATGGGATGCTCTGAATATATCTGTTCAGTCTGTCTGACCTAGTGTGCCATTCAAAGCCATTGTTTCCTTATTTATTTTCTGTTTAGATGATCTGTCAATTGATGTAAGTATGTTAAAGTCCCCTACTATTATCATATTATTATTGACTAGTTCCTTTGTGTTTATTATTAATTCTTTTATAATTTTGGTGCTGCAAAATTTATGTTGGGTGCATAAATATTTACAATTTTTATATCTTCTTGTTGGATTATCCCCTTTATTATTATATAGTACCCTTCTTTGTCTCTTGTTACAGGCTTTGTTTTGAAGTCTATTTTGTCCAATATAAGTATGGCTACTCCAGCTTTCTTTTTGACATCTATTTTCTTTTTTTTTTTTAAGATTTTATTTATTTATTTGATAGACAGAGATCACAAGTAGGCAGAGAGGCAGGCAGAAAGAGAGGAAGGGAAGCAGGCTCCCTGCTGAGCAGAGAGCCCGATGTGGGGCTAGATCCCAGGACCCTGGAATCATAACCTGAGCCGAAGGCAGAGGCTTTAACCCACTGAGCCACCCCACATCCATTTTCATGATAAATATTTCTCTATCCCCTCACTTTTAATCTGCAGTTGTTTTTAGGTCTAAAATGAGTCTTTTGTAGGAAGCACATAGATAGGTCTTATTCTTTTTTATCCATTTTTATCCATTCTGACACCCTATGTCTTTTCATTGGAGCATTTAGTCCATTTACAGTCAAAGTAATGATTGATAGGTATGCATTAATTACCATTTTTTTACTTGTTCTGTGATGGTTTCTGGAGATTTTCTCTAATCCTTTCTTATATTTCTCTCTTTCATGGTTTGCTGATTTTCTTTAGTGAATATGTGATTCCATTCTCTTTATTCCTTGCACATTTATTAGTGGGTTTTGAGGTATGGTTACCATTAAGGTTGTATATAAACTCTTCTGCAAATAATAATCTACATTAAGTTGATGACTGTTCAAGTTTGAACCCATTCTTCTCTCTTCTCCTCTCTACACTTTTGGTATGTGTTATTTTATTTGATGTGTTTTTTTGAACTAGCTCCTTGAATAATTTTTACAGAAATTTTAATTTTTACTGCTTTCATTTCTCCTGCCTTTATACTGGCACTTTTGTTCTCTCCTTTCCAGTCAAAGAGTCCTCTTTAATATTTCTTGCAGAGCTGGCTTAGTGGTCATAAACTCCTTTAGTTTTTGCCTGGGAAATTCTTTATCCTTCCTTCTAATCAGAATGATAGCCTTGCTGTTTACAGTTTTCTTGGCCGCAGATTTTTCCCATTCAGTGCTTTGAATGTATCATGCCACTCCTTTCTGACTTCCAAGTTTCTGTTGAGAAATCTCCAGCAACCTTATGAGTTTTTACTTGTAAGTTAAGGACTTCTTGTCTTGATGCTTTTAATATTTTTTTCTTTATCACTGTATTTTGTAAATTTAATTACAATATGTCTTGGTGTTGGCTGCCTTTGTTGATTTTGTTGGGAATTCTCTGTGCCTCTTGGATCTGGATGTCTGTTTCCTTCCTCAGATCGGGGAAATTTTCAGCTATTATCTCATCAAATAAATTTTCTGTCCCCCTTTTTTCTCTCTTCTCCTGGGACTCCTATAATACAGATGTTATTGTGTTTGATGGAGTCATTGAGTTCCCTAAGTCTATTCTCATTTTGCACAATTATTCTTTCTCTGTTCTGTTTAGCTTCATTGCTTTTCATTACTTTGTCTTCTAGGTCATTAATCAATTTCTCTGCTCCTTCCAGCCTACTGGTCATTGCATCAAGCATGTTTCCAATCTCATTTATCACACTCTTCATCTCTGATTATTTTTTAACTCTTTTATCTTTGTGGTAAGGATATCACTGATGTCTTCTACTTTTTTTCTCAAGCCTAGTGAGTATCCTTATGATCATTGCTTTAAGTTCTCCATCAGGGATATTACTTATATCTGTTTCACTTAGATTTCTGTCCATGGTCTTATCTTATTCTTTCATCTGAGATATATTCTTCTCTGTGTTAGAAAAGCCAGTTATGTGTCCTGCTTCTGAAAGTTGTGGCCTAATGAAGAAGAGGGCATGTAGTGATGAAGGCCTGGTGCTTCAGGGAGTGTTTCTGGCATGTGCTATATGTGTTCTGCTGTAGTGTTCAGGCTGCTTTATCCTTCAGGCCAGTCATTTGCAGAAGCCCTCCTGGCTTGTTGTGGGCATTTTGCCCCTGGCCTGAATGTATTGAATTTTAACTAGGTGTGCCCTGGTCTGCTTGTGAACTGAGACCTGTCACCACCTTCACTGAAACTGAAGCCCTGCAAATCTCTCTGGTGAGGAGACATGGTGTGGGATGGGGTTTGTGCTGGTCTTCTGGGGAAGTGTCCTACAGCACTGGGACTTAGTCAGGCCTGACTGAAAAGGGCTGTTCCACCAGAGTGTAGTAGGGGTGTGATACTTAGTTTAAGCAAGTGAGGCAGCCAGTTTACACACAGTGCTCCTTCCCACAGGTGACTCTATTTTTACACTGAGGGGCAGGGGAGGGAAATGGTGCTGTCTAGCTCCTTTGTTACTAAAGAGGTGTATCTCAGGGACATGTTCCCAGAAGAGCAAATAATCTCCCCATTTTGTGCCCCACGTGCTCTCCAAATTGCTGTTTACAGGTTGTCTGCCCCCAGATTGTTTGCCTGCCTTGTTTCCAGAAGTGGCACAGCACCCTCTGGGTTCTATCCCAGCCAAGCTCGCTGACCTTTTAAACTCCACACTCTAAACCCCGCTGGTTGCAAGAACTAATGAAATTCAGCTCCTCTCATTTTCCAAGCCAGTGGCTTTGGGGAAACATTCTCTTTGTGTATTCCCTGTGTACTCCCCTTTGTTTCTCACCCTTCTCCATGACTTTGGCTGCTTCCCCTCCACAGTAGCCATAATCTGTTTCCCCCCTAAACCATGTCTTTCCTACCTTCTCCAAGTGGCCCCTTCTCTCTCTTTAGTTGTGGAGTTTGTTCTGTCAGTCTTCACATTGATTTTGGGGGTATTTAGCATGATTTGATAGATACTTAGTTGTGTTCATGGGACTAGATGAGCCTAGGGTCCTCCTAGACTCCATCTTCCTGCTCAGCTTTATTTCTAAAAACTCTTGTCCTAGAATCTGTGATTGTTAAGTAATGTTGAAATAAATAATCTTTTATTATCTCAGAAATTATCACTTGAGAGCAACTGGAAAATATCAGGTGCAATTAAAGTATAAACACATGAAATTTAGACAAAATTTACATTTGCTATATGAATGAAATTAAGTCATGTGGACAAAAAAATCTCACCACCCTCACTGTAAAATGTATATGCCTACAGATTATAAATTCACAAGGAGAAGATGGCTATTGTGGATTTTTCAAACACATCCTGCAGTAATCAGTATACCTTATAAATATTGAGAGCAATTTTGAACTGGTCATGTAGTCATTTAATAAATACAAACCTTTTCATTGTTCTACAATTATGGTTGTATCAGGGTGTGAGCAAGAATTGTGAATCGTGATTATGAGAAGCAGATCATAAAATGTGATATACAACAGGGTTTTATTAAATGATCAGAACTTAAGCAATTGTGAAAACTGGTTGAACAGTCTATTTTAGACCATTGTTTCTGCATTGGGTGCTGGGGACTGAAGTCAGCTGGACAGACAATCAAAAAGAAAAGGTGCTGAAGTGAGAAAAGGACAAACCAGGATCTAAAACATTAAGTTTAGATTAGTAAGTTTCACAAGAGCAGACTGGGATCCACATTCCTCTCTCAGTACCTCCTGCTACCTAGTGAATTTGGTTGGTATAAACTGTTGAGATTATATTAATTTTATAAATAAACTTGGGAAAATTGACCTATTTACGTTGCTGAGCCACCCTGTTGAAGAACCAGTTATGTCTTTCTTGTTGTTCATCACTACTTTTTCTTCTGTCAGTAGTGTTTTAACATTTTCTTTCTAGAGATTTTAAAAATCTCTCCTTAAAATTTATTCCTAAGTATTAACATTCTTTATTGCCTTTGGAAATGGGGTTTTTCTATCTTTATCCTCTCTAATTGGTTACTGCTTATGTATATGAAGATTATTAGCTTTTATACATTAATTTATATCTTGCCAGCTCAATATTTTTCAAAGTAAATATATCCGCAAAAAGTAATGATGTTATTTTTTTCCTCTTCAAAATCCTATGTTACTATTTGATTTATCTTGCCTAATTCTATCACCTAATAACCTTCCCCCTTAAATGTT
>RCUC01101550.1:0-12906 GCA_003697995.1 Taxidea taxus jeffersonii | reverse complement strand
TCCCCTTAGGGATGTCCGTGGGTCAAGTGTTAAAGCATTTATCATTACTCCATTTATAGCCCACTCTCCCAAGTGACCACAAACTGGTGCTTACAAAAGAAAGCTGCTCTTGCATTCTCCCTGCAGGTGTGGCTGTTGGAGAGGCTTCAGGGCAGTGAACTTGCTTAGGTGAAGCTAGCTTGCTCCCATCGCTAACTCATGCCCTTTCTTTGGAATGCTCTATGTGGCATGTTGGAGCAAATGACTTTCTGAAGCAGAGCCTAAAAGTTTTCCAAGCTGCTTTTGTTGTTTTCCTGACAGACGAAAGAACTTACTGGGGCTCTAATGAAAGGCAGACCGCGATCCTGTCATGTCAAGAACGCTGCAGTCGGGAAAGTCGACATGATTTCATGGCTAATGATTCACTCGCTAATATCGGTGTGGGCTGCGGTGAGGATAACCAAGTTGAGCTGTCTTAGATCAAATGATTCAATTAGGCCAGCTGTCCCTATTTGTCATGGCTCAACTCGCTTTCAAATTACCTTTCCAAAGTGCATACGTGCCTTAGCATAGAAGTTAACAGCTCAACTGTTTTACAAAAAAGGGATACTTAGGCATGATTAGAAAAAGTCACCTTTTTTTTTTTTTAAATCCACGCAGGATTCTCCCTCTTCCCACAGCCCTTCCCCATAGGAGACACAGTATGTATTTGCTCAGCTAACACTGCAGCATCCTCATCAGTTGCTATCACTGTGGTTTTGCCACTGAAGCCTTCTGGGACATCTCAGGGCAAGAAATTGTTAATTCTAAAAAGGAAGTCTTGGTCTAGGAATCTCGAAGTTGCTGAGGGAAGTCATGCCAGGGTTAAGCTTTTTCTGACCAACTTCTAATCCTCCCATTGGCAATTGAGCAAAGTTAGGGCCAAAGAAGAGTTTATGTTACAAATCTGGATTTTTCCAGAGCTGATGGAATAACTCAGGACTGAGAAAGAAATTGGCTTCAGGTCAACAGAGAGATATTACAAAAACATGACATAACTAACCATTATTTAGAAGGTAAAAGAGGTCCAGAATCTTCGTCTTTCCTTGTGAGCTATGTGAGCAGTCCCACTGTCCGGGGGGAGAACTAGTCTGAACAAAGGAATGAGTCAGGGAACATTTGCTTCCCGCCTCCTGTGTGAGGGGTACCACACAGACACTGTGGGGAGATGGAACAGAAATCAGGAGCTTAATTTCTACTCCAGAGGGGCTTGCAACTAATGACTTTGAAATCTTGTAGTGTTTTAGGGATCGTGACTATCAGAAAGATAAAGACAAATTGAAGTAAGCCTAGAGTGGAATAACAGATATAGGCCAAGGAATAAACAGCTTAATCGAAAAGGGAAAAAATATAAAGAAGTAAAAAAAAAATATTCCTTCCAATGTAATGGAGGGTGGACTCTAACTGCTTAAAAACCTATCATGAAAAGGGCTGACAGGTGATCAACTGCCATGTAAAGGGATGACCTAGAAAAAAATGGGATAAATGATGTGAAACTCTTGAAATTTCTGTGTTGAAGTGTTCTCAGTAGGGCAGTCAGGAATGTAACTACAGGCAGGACATTCACGGTAGGTTTGTTGAGTTGATTCAGCACTCTTCCTTCTTTCCATTGCATTTGAAATCAGTTTTATCTTACGCACAACTCAGAGTACAGATGGAAAGAATGCCGTTCACTACCGTGTGCCCATCATACGTTTCCCAGGCCCTCGCTTTCCATTTATTCTTGTTTTGGGGAACAGTAGGACCATTGCAGCTTGTTTCAACCCTTCATGACTTCCATAGGCTCACGGAAAGAAACAAAGCATATGTTTGAGGGCGTGTTTTGGTTCTTGTTTGTTTGTTTGTTTTTCATCTGCTGTAACATGAATTTCCTAGACAGAGAAGAAAAAAAAGGGTAGGATTCTTTTGGCTCACCATGTTTATTTCAGATACTTGTTGGTTGCTTTTAACATCAAGTTACCCCTGGAAATAAGGAATATCCAATGCTGGCAGCTTCAAAACCCAGACACAGCTTGGGGACCTTACCAGGGCTGAGCAGTGTGGGTTTTGGAAGTGTATCTAGAGTCCAGCATAGTTCCAGTGTCCAGAGTTTTTTCCTCTCTTGATCAGCAGCAGGAGATATGGTTCTGCTTAGAGCTCACTGTGCTGTAGGCTTAGCTTCTCTGTGCCTGCTCCTTTTGCTTCTCCTTCCCTAGGATCTGCTCTGTTTCTCCCATGTCTTGAGTTCAGACTGCTCCAAAGAGCCTGAATTGGGCCAGCCCATTGTCCCCACTGGCAGTGCTATCACAACAAACGCCTTTAGGGCTGCTGGGCTTCCAGGGAGCTTAGTGGCCCTGGTCCTGGCAGTGTTTATCAGAGAGGCAGGATCATGTGATACCAGCGGCACAAGTTATGGAGCAGGAACTCCTGAGGAAGGCTCTGGGAGCGGGTTACTGCTGAATTGTATCCCCCCCAAACTTGTATGTCGAAACCCCAATTCCCAGTATCTCAGAACATGACCGTTTCTGGAGATAGGACCTTGAAAAAGGTAATTAACTTAAAATTAGTCTTTACATTAGGCCCTAATCCCATATGATGGGTGTCTTTATAAGAAGAAGAAATTTGGACATTGAGAGGCACAGAGGAAAAACCATACGCAGACACAGGGAAAAGAGGCCGTCTACAAGCCAAGGAGAGAGGCTTCAGAAGAAACCAGCTCTGCTGACACCTTCATTTCAAATATTTAGTCTCCAGAGTTTTGAGAAAATAAAGGACATAAAGAAAATAAAGTTCTGGGCATTGCAGCTATGGCACTTTCCTATGGCAGCCCTAGGGAACTTATACAGGCTGGTCAGCAATTTGAGGTCATATCATGTTGTGAAAAGAGCTTGAAATGGAAAATTTGGTGGTAGGGCTTATTGTTAGTCTCCCCCTGGGGGAATGGAACTCATCTCTATGTGTGTTGAGTCCTCAGTTTCCCCGTTTGTAAAACAAGAAGGTTAGGATTAGGTGAGTCGATGCCTGTGACAATGCACACCTCCTCAGTGACCCCACTGGAGGTTTCCCCTGTCCTGCTTCTTCTACAGCTCGTTCAGAGGTAGGAGTGAAAGGGCTCTGGGGAGTATAGACCTTTGGGGCATACATTCATTGCTAACCTGTCATCCTATCACAGCCCACAGTTTCCTTTCCACAGCAACTTTCCTACTTATGTCTCTGTTTCCTTAAAACTAGGGGAATACCTGCCTGGAGACATAATTAGCCTAATTCCCCCACTGGTAGGAGGATGGCTGCAGGCAGGTGATGCTGTGCCGGTGTGACATACTGAATTCTAAAATAACATTCGGCCCATGGGCTCCAGCATCTCAAACAGGACAGAACCGGATGACCTCCGCTCTTCTTTCTCCTCTCCTGTCCTCCTTTCCCATCTTTGCACAGCCTGGAGGCTGTGCTTCCAGGGTCCAGCCTTGTGCCTCCTGACCTGACAACAGCTAAGACAGCCTGCTTTGCACAGTGAAGGAGGGCTAGCTGACCTCATTGCCAGTATGGGATTCATTGGGATATACTCACCTCCAGGGAGCCTTGTGGTATTTTTTTAAAAGATTTTATTTATTTATTTGACAGAGAGAGAGATCACAAGTAGGCAGAGCAGCAGGCAGAGAGAGAGGGAGAAGCAGGCTCCCAGCTGAGCAGTGAGCCCGATACGGGGATCGATTCCAAGACCCTGAGATCATTACCTGAGCTGAAGGCAGACGCTTAACCCACTGAGCCACCCAGGTGCCCCACTCATGGTTTTCTGGTTTGTTTGTTTGTTTGTTTGTTTTTGTGATCTAGTGACTAGGACAGGTAAAATTCCAAGGTGGAAGAAATGATTACTTAGGGGCTTGAGGCTGAAAGACAGAGATTGTTATCCTTATCTTGGGCTTTTCCCCATAGCTTCTAGGCCCCTGAGGGCCTGGCCTTGTGAGGCCTGGATCCCATCCCTTCCACTGTAGGCATCATTGGATTGTCACTGTTGCTGCTGCTTTGTGAAGAGAAGCAGAAAGGAAGTTCCCTTACTCTGTCTTAAATAAGGGTGTTGAGGTTGAATTGTATCTTCCCCTCATTTGAATATAGATGTCTTCTCCTCCAGGACCTCAGAGTGTGGCCTTATTTGGAAATCAGATCATTGCCAGTGTGATGTTAAAATGAGGTCATGCTGCAGTAGGGTGGGCCTCTGATCCACTATGACTGATATCCTTACAAAAAGAATGTCACATGAAGAGAAAAAGACATGTACAGAGGGAAAGTCATGTGGAGACAAAGGAGCATGTCATCTACAAGGAATGCCAAAGATTGCTGGCAAACACCAGAAGTGAAGGCAGAGGAATGGAACAGACTCTCCCTCACAGCCCTCAGAAGGGACCAACCCTGCCACGATCTCAGTTTTGGATTTCTATTCTCCAGAACTGTGAGACAAGACATTCCCGTTGTTGAAGTGACCACGTGTGTGACACTTTATCATTTGGCTCCCTAGCAAATGAATATAAAAGGGGTCCTTGGAATAGATACTCTCCCCAGAGCTTGTGATAGTAGTGTGTTAGGTCTTTATGTTACAGTCTTCGTGTCCCAGACCTAAACATAGGTCTCTCGAGGAGAGAATATACAGTGCGCCATTGAGCTGATTGGCACTGAAGGTGGGACCCAGTCCCGGCTCTACCACTGGCCTACCCTGAGCCATCTCATGTATATCCTGCCCCCCCTACACCCCCGTGGTTCCTGCTACTCGATGGAGACCCAGAATGTCCTATGCATTTTGTACCCAGAACATGCGATGGCATGGCACAAGTCAAGTCGTATTGTCCCACTTCTCAACGTACAAAGTTCAGCAGAGGTCTCTGTTCCTCCAGAAAGGCTTTCCTGACTCCCTGTCCCTGTGGATATGGGCTAAGTGCTCCTCCCTCCTATGTGTTCTCCCAGAAACGTAAGCTCCTCTCACAGCTTTTCCATTGCCCCTTAATGGCTTGCTTACTCATCTACCTCTTCTCCTAGATTTTTGAGTCCAGGGACTGTGTTCTGATCACTTCTGTGTCTCCAAAGCTGAGCACAGTATCTGACAGCTAGCCCTTTTAGAATTTGAATTGGTATTTGCTGAATGAATGGGACAAATGAATAGATAGGTGGTGTTTAGTTCTGAACCCAAAAAGCCGCACCAGTGCTGGGAGAGGATGCCATTCATTAAGTAAGGCTGCTTTCTGGTGCCTGAAGAACTCAAAACAGCTTTGATTCAAAATGTTGGCAAAATAGACTGCCTCCACTATTTTGACTTTTTCAGAAACGAATTGATGAGGTAATACACTTTGAAGCGATGCCACAGAAATATACCATGTTGTGCTTTTTAAACTGAAGGATGACAGTGAGGTTGCGCTTCTAGCTTATGTCCTTATCATAGTGAACGGGGATTTACTCATGGCCTCCCCCTATAACTGCAGATCCAAGAAGTGGCTTTCCTCTTTGGAATGTGCTTTCCCTTCCCCCACTGGTGGAGGAAGAGGACTGTCACATGAAAATGTGTAATCTCTATAAGGAATCAGCCAGCCAGGCCATCCTCGGCTATGGGAACCCTCCTCCAGTATTTATGAATATTTGCTAAAATGCTCTAAGTGCTTGATTGTGAAGCTCTGCTGTAGAGTCTGGGGTTCTAGAGTACCTAAGCCACAACCCACGCTGGTGGAGATGCCCGGTTGAAAAACAGTGACCTGAATTCCTGGGTGCAAGCATTTAATGTATGCAGCTCCGCAAAGCTCATTTCAGTCATGCAGCGAACATGTGGCACGACACATTCCAGGCTAGATCTGGCTTTTGCTCACGGAGACTTACATTGTTAACGTATTTGTTTCTTACCCCTGCATATTTAAGGGTGTGTATAAATATAACTACACTTTAAAAATCTCTCCCAAGGCAAGGAGGGTAATTCGTGGGGCTTCTACCCCCATTTCACCCTCCCACAACTACTATGGAGGCTTCACCAGTTGATACAAGCATCCCTGCTACCACGTTCAAGTGCAAACTCCTAAATTCCTAGATGTCTACGAAGCACGTCAGGTAGCCACTGTCAAAAGTTATAAATCAAAGCTTGGGTATGTGGTGTTATTATACCTCATTAAATCAAATAAATAACACACTATAAATAAAATCCAATAAAGAAAAAAGAGAAATAAAGACAAGAAGGTAAATAAATGAAATAGTTTTATTTGCAGCTCATCATTTAAAATAGGTTGCCCAACTTTTTCTGTAGAGGACCAGGTGGTAAATTTATTTCTGGCTTTGCAGGCCATACATGATCTCTCTGTTGCATGGTTTTATTTTATTCTGTTTACTTTTGTGTGTGTGTATGTGTGTGTGTGTGTGTGTGTGTGTGTGGTTTTTGTTTTTGTTTTTTTTGGTTAAAAAAACCCCACAATTATTTAAAACTATAAAAACCATTCTTAGCTCATGAACCACACAAAAATGAAGAGCAGGCTGTATGTGGCCCATTGGCCGAAGTTTGGGGACCTCTAATATAAAACATTGTGTTTTTACAGTATGTAAAGTGATCATAGTGTTTACCACTGAAATCTTTTGTAGATGTAACTCGAAGAAAAGCCCAGGCACCTGTTTCATGTGCAGGATTATATAAAGTTATGAAATTCTAACATGCATAATTCATGTTATGTTGGATACTGAAAATATAATGCTTGTGTAAATAGGGCATGAATCATATGTTCTTAGTGAGTTATATAGTTCGCACCATAGGAGGGACATACTCGTCCCCAATTTTGTCTGCTTAGATGTAACTTACAATCTTGCTTTTTTCTGAACCTGTTGAATAGGTGGAATTCAGAAGTCCAGGCAGGGGTTTGAGTATAGACATCTGTGAATATCTGATTGACATCAAATCTCATCTCATAGTGGGTAGAAGCATAACGGGGGAGACCAATGTTTGAGAAAAACCTGCTGCCCTGAATATGAGAGCTGACTGAGGTATGAGCCTGCAGGAAGTTGTCTTGGACCCATGTAAAAGGCTGCATCCTTCACACATCCTCCTCTTTTTATCTCCCAGTCACCAGAAAACTTCAGAGACTCACTGTGCATGGCTGTGATGTCTGTCTCTTATGTGATACTGCATTTCTTTATTTTCTGAAGGGAGCTTTGGTTCTCTTCTTTTTTAATCTGTAGAAACTGGTGATTCCAAACTCAATGCTGCATTTCTATCCATTTCTATTTTTGTCCCTAAAATCAAGTTACTTTCATGGATACATATGACCAAGATGAGGTGAATAAAAATATATTGGTGAAAAAAAGTGCAAACAGAATTGTGTTGATCTGGATGGTTCTAGAAATAAGAATAAACTCTTTCTGGAGCATAATGTCATCAAACTAGGGCCACGACTTAGAATAATTTTCAGGAATGCAAAATTGGCAACTTGCCCCACGTTGTCAACTTGTGAATCTTACAAACATATTGGATTATTATAGTCTGTCTTCACTGAAACATATGCCTTGTTAGGTGTGGATAGTCTAAAAAGGTATGCGAAACCTGTCTGGGCTCATGTTTGTAGTATTAGGACTTCACAGAACAACTCCACTGAATTTCAAATAGACCCAATTTATCCTTTCATTTCTGCTTCATTTCTTTCTTATTTCCTACTACTTTATAGGAAAGTAAAGTGAATACATATATATTACATATAATACATATACATATACATGCACATATATACCGCAGATACGTATAGACTGATATAGATATCAATATGTATATAGATAGATATCTAGATATATGAAATCCAGGTATATAATGCCATATGAAACATTTATGTTTGCCTTCCCTCTCTGACAACATATCTATGTGGAGGACATTAATTAGGGTGCAAGGATATGATTTTACACAGTAAGTCCTCAATCATTATTATTAGACTCTATGAGAAGGGTTCGAGTCTTGGCTCCACTCTTGAGTAACTGTGTGATCTAATTTTTTTTGAGGCTTAAATTTTTCATCTGTAAAGTACAGTAGATAATAATAGCTAATTTATAAGGTGGTTGTTCTGATTAAGTGAGACACTATATTTGATAGAAGTTCCTTATACAATGTAGAGAGTTATATAAATGTTAATTAATTTAATTTAAACATATATTGGCAATATTTCTCCCCTCTGGCTTCTTGCCCGGCAACTGTTCCAGGCCCCAGAGATCTGTGCTGGCTGTTTCCATAAGACGTCGGTGCAGATGAAGCATGTGGTGGTGGCTGAGTTCTCCACATCCATCTGGATGTTTTTGGCATGGCGCAGACATTGTTCCAGCATGCTGAAGTCACAATGCAGGCTAATTTTTTTTTTTTTTTAATTCCCATACGAAATTAGTTGTATGTAGTTGTGCTTGTTGTTTAGTTTCTTATCCTCTGGGAACTTACCTTCTCAGGCCTCCTGACCCACCCCAAGGTAATGCTGTTGGGAGGTTTTGGTTTGATCTTCAGGAATACACTTCTCTTTCTTTTAACCAGATGAGTATCCTTACACATACTGATAGAGAATCGTTTTGGAAAAACATGTATATCAAATAACTATGCTTCAGAAGTTTAAAAAAAAAGACCATTGACTATTTTACAGTCAAGAAATTACTGATGAGATGTGATAAGTACTTAATGATAATGGGACAAGTGACAATATTGGAGGAAGAGGTTTGGATACTTAAAACTAGGCCACTTAAAGAATGTCAAAAATATGATCAAAACAGGGTAGCGACCAGAGCTCAGGGCCAGGCATCTAACTCAAATCAAAACATAGAACTCTTGGGGGGCACCTGAGTGGCTCAGTTGGTTAGGCATACAACTCTTGATTTCAGCTCAGGTCATGATCTCAGGATCACAGGATCAGGCCACACGTCAGGCTCCACATTAGGTGTGGAGTCTGCTTCAGATTCTTTCTCCCTTTCTTTCCCCCTTTGCTCCTCCTGCTTGCTCTCTCTCTCTCTCAAATACATAAATAAAATCTTTAAGGGAAAAAATAACATAGAGCTCCTGTTCTTTGCAGAAATAAACTCATTGCCTGAGAAATAGTCAAATGCAGGGACACCACACTCATTCAGAGTCTGCCATAGTCAGGACTGTTTCTTGATTTCAAATAGGAGGTTAGAGCTTGACTGTCAGGAACATAAGCCCCAAGTCAGTAACAGAAGAACCTAGAATCAAATGGTCCTGGCTTTGCACCCAACTTTCCCTCCTTCCAGTGCTTAGTTTGTCTACTTCTTTTCATTGCACCAAAAGAATTAGTTCTCTTCCCATGACCTTACCTAGCAAGCCTTGGGCAGACCCAGTTTGGGAGCTGGGATACCTGAGGTTTTGCTCTGCATTAGTTACAGCTATTCGATAGTGTGGTCCTAGATATCTGGGCATTGGTTTCCTCCTCTGAGTTAAGAAGGTATTGAGCTGGATGGCTCCTGGTGTTCTTCTTGATAACATTTCTCTATCAGGAGTATGTTGGAGAGGGTAAGATGGCTGTGCTTGATTTGTATTCTCAGTCTTACTGCTCAAAGAAGTCTGGAATACAAGAAAACAACCTTTTTATTTACTGTTAATTAGTATCCCCCCCTTTGCTAGCACGTGTAGAAGTAAAGCTGGTAGGATTTTTTGCTTTTGTTTTTGTTTTCATTTATCTGCAAGTGTCCCTTAGAATGGGACAGCATGATGCGACTAATATAGGAGGCAAGGTTGTTAAACACACTTCTTCTTTGTTTTATAGTTCAGTTCTCAGTGGTCATGAATGCTGAAGTACTGAATACTGAACCATTACTCTTAGGGGAAATAGAGGGTTAGGTTCCCTCAAGCTTCTGGTTACAACTTTTCATCAACCGGTCATATGTAACTTTGTTTAGGTGTGTTTCTGTTCAAAGGCACATATACTTAATACTGTTAGCTAGGATGATGTTTAGCCTCTAAAGAAATCTCTAAGCAAAGAAGATCTAAATTAAAGTGGCTAGGATAAAATAGAGATTTATTTTTCTCTCTCTCTTTTTTTTTTTTGAAAAGTCAAGCACTTATTTTATTTTAAAATAAACATTGAAGATACGCCCCCTTCCCCACCACCCTACAAAAAACTTTTTGAATGTGGAATGTTCAACAGCCTATCCATTTTAGTAGGTTACAAAACCAGCAAAAACTCCAGTTGTCTAATAATGAATGTTTGAGAATAGTTTTGTGTCTTGTTTTTTGTTTTTCTTTAGTAGTTGAGCACCTACTGGAAAAATTCCTTAGCTAAAGGCTAATAGAACAAAATTCAATTTCTGCACAGAAAATACCATTCACTTAGTATTAGTAGCCTTAAGATGCCCCAAAGTGAGATGTCCTGGTTGGGGTATAGCTTGTCCTGATCCCTGGGTTTCAGGCAACACATCTGTGTTTCAGCTCACAGGAAAGATAAAATAAATGCAGGGCAAACGATCCCCTCTTAAGAATGATACCGGTGTTGCACACATCACTTCTGCTCATTTTCTAATTTACCAATGCAGGCTGGAAATTTATTGCTCATTGGGGAAGTCACATTGTCCAGGCAGAGGAGTCAAATGGATTTTAGTGGTCAAATAACACGGTGTAGGAATAACACTGTATTTCATTACCTGTACTCAATGATATCATGATTTTAAAACCATGAGGCAGCAGTAATAATACAAGAGTGAACTTGATGGACTTAATGTAGTGCTGATCCATTCGTAAAATTTTCTTTGAATATTTATTTATTTAAAGATTGTATTTATTTATTTGAGACAGAGAGTTAAAGAGATCATGAGAGGGGAGAAGGTCAGAGGGAGAAGCAGACTCCCTGCGGAGCTGGGAGCTCGATGCAGGACTCGATCCCGGGACTCTGGGATCATGACCTGAGCCAAAGGCAGAGGCTTAACTTGACCATCCAGGTGCTCCTGCTTTGGATTTTTAGATCTAAGGAGGCCTCAGCCAAGCATTTGACATGATAACTATGTTGAAAAGAAGTCCTTGGTCAAATATCAAAACAGCAGATTCACCTGACAATGTTTGGCTCAGATATGCTGTCTGTTAAAGAGTTAATAACACACTGCTATTTCATATATTTTACATAAAAAAATTCATGTGTCAGGCACATATAAGGTTGTCTGAAGAAAGTGTTATTAGATGTGAGGACAATGGACATGGAGGGAGAAGAGGCCTGGGTGGAGAGGTGATGGGTGCCTTGGAGATACAAAGCAGGCTGACAGGTCATGACAGATGAAGCTCCTTAGTGATAGGGAAGTACGGGTGGCAGGTGGCTGAGCATCCCAGCTTTGCAGCTTGAGGGACTCTCATCAGTCCTTTAGGCAAAATACCTTGGAAAATGTATGGACTCATTTATATTTTTCTATTCAAGGTAGACTGTAAATTCTCTGAGACTCTTCAGGGAAGAGGGGAGATATCTCTGACTAGGATTGATGGACCTGGATTTGAGTGATAGTCTTGCCACTTGCCATTGGCTGGTTGCAGCAAGGATGCAATCTCTCAAGCCTCAGGCTCCTTGCATATACATTGAGGTAAACAATAGCCCTTACCACCTGGGATGAACTCACTTTATGGGATGTGAAGAGCTACTATGCTGTCTGACATGTAGTACATGCTCTCTAATTGTTAGCCTTGCTGGTGAAGAGTAGAAAGAGGAAGAAAAAGACAGGAAGATTGGAAAGGATAAGACGAGGTTTGAGGGACATGTGAAAAGAGGTTAAGGGGTTTGTAAAAACCTTAAACTAAGAGGCTAGTTGGGAGGAATGACAGAAAGGAAGGTTTAGAGACAGGGAAGCTAAGGGTATGTTCCAAGAATAGAATCTACTCTCTTTAATTTAATTCTTCTGTGGGGCATATGGAAGGATGGTGAATGATAGGGTGAGAAAGAGCTGTGTGACCTGATTATGAAGGGCCAGGAAGGATAGGCTGAAATCTCTTCTTCAGGTTTGGCAAATGATGGAAACAGATATAGTGTTTTAATCCATGCAACTGAGGCATTTTGAAAAAGCAATTCTTATTATTTCTAGAATGTTAGGATGGTGCTGCTGAAGGGAAGTAGAGTGAAACTTTGTTTCCACTTTGCCCCTCATTCTCCTACCTCTTTACAAATCAAGATATAGTTTGCAGATGTAGTACCCCTTCACTCTCATCAGGTTCTCTGCACAGATAAACCAGAAAGCAGAAACAAGTCTTGGAACTTCAAGCAGGAAGGATTTAATAAAGGAGTTAGAGACTTATGAAACCAGTGAAAGAAGGGGGAGTAAGGATCAGGGAAACTGTTGCTCATGGGTAGGAAATAAAAAAATGCCATAATCACAGAAATTCTGGCAATGATCTCAACTACCTGCAGCATCAAGCCTTGGTGATTTGCAGGAAGATGCCTGGAAGCTGCCATCAAAGCCTCACAACCATGCACTGCCAAAGCCCACACACACCCACCTGCCACTGCCCCAGGAGAAATGATGCTGTGTATTTCCTTTGACTTTCAAATCTCAGACTAGTACTCTCACCATTAGAACCCAACTTGGAGCCTTGCAGGCAAAGGAGCTCCCAAGCTTCTAAATCTGTGGTAAAGGGGAGAACATAAAAGAGGCAAAATGGTGCTATATTGCTGACTGATAATCCAACACTTCTGCTTATGGTTGCCTTGGCTCCATAATGGATGTGCCCATCTCTGCTATATTGGATAATTCAGGGGAGAACATTAGTCCTAAACTTATCCAATTAGAATAAGTCTCAAGGCTTTTCATGGAACACTAGAAAACCAGGTTCCTCTATTTTGCTGTAATTAAACCTGAGAAGACAGGAACTAAAGAGTCAGGAACCATCTTGCATTCAAAAGGTTAGTCTGGGGGCACTTGGGTGGCTCAATGGGTTAGGCCTCTGCCTTC
>RCUC01101549.1:0-20709 GCA_003697995.1 Taxidea taxus jeffersonii | reverse complement strand
GTATCAAGTAATGTGATATACAGAGAAAGTAAGAAAAAAACTACCTCTTAGGGCCTTTTCCTCTTGTACCAACTGTGGAAATAGGCAGAGGATCATTTTTCCTTTCCATATCAACTAAGTTGTATATTGTTTTTTGACAGTTTAACACATCTTCTTCTGTCAAAGATTCTTTCACAATAACACTGGCTAATGGAACTACCTGTTAGAATTTTTTTAAGAAATAAAAAGAAAATCTGTCTTGAAAAACAAATATCAAAAGCATCTAGGGAGAACTTCAATTGATTTTAAACATCACCATGGTGAGATAACCTATAACCATCATTTCAATTTTCTATTAGTAATTCTTTATCTATAGCAAACTCATATATTTAATTCTTTGCTCGAGAAATGGTATCTGTAAAGAATATGTAACTAATCTAGAAGAAAGGTTGAAAACTATTTAATACTTACCGCTTGCATGTTAAAAATGGTGGTTTGTGAAATAATCATAGGCCAGTAACGGGTGTGTTTTTCTAACTGATCTTTTGCTCGTTCCAAAGGGATCTCAAGACTTCCATCGATTTTGTATCTGGGGTCTAGAAAAGGAGTTAATCTGTTTTCCCTCATAAATTCACCAAAATCCTAATGATAACCAAATAAAATAAAATTAGAAACTATTTTCTAATGTTTCAGTATGGATTACATGTAATAGTCTGTTTCCCTGATGTCTTCTGTCCTGTGATATGTAGCAAAGTATTTCCTGTAACAGTCCCTTTACTAATTTTTTCCTTTCTTTTTGAACATGAAAGCTATCAGCCTTTATTACAGTGGAGATGAAGAAAGCCTCAAACATAAATGCATTCATGGTTCTACTTTTTAAAAACCAAGGAACACTCATTTTTCTCCACTTCTATACTTTAACTCTTTTATATCATACACAGATAAAGGGATTAATCATATTAAAATACCAATGCTTATTTAAAAAATTACCTTGACATAACATCAAAATGTTAACAGTGGTTATCTTTGAATGACAGAATTACAGGTAATTTATAATCTTTGTTTTTGATTTAAAAAAAGATATCTACATTCCCTTAATTTTCTATGTTTATTAGTTTTCTCCTTATTAAAAAAGATATAAAAATAATAAAGAAAAGCCTAATCAAAAATAATTACCAGTATGTAACATTTTTTGATTTACAAAGTATATTCCTATACATTAATCACATTTAATTTTCACCACCACCTCAAAGCAAACAACTCTGAAGTACCGAATGTAAGAGGGGAGGGGGATTGAAAAAATCAGAACAGAACTTCTACCCAAAATAGACACAACTTCCTTACATATACCTTTAAATAAAAATTTAGTGTTATTTCAAAGTAGCAGTGGCCAAATATTGAAATGTTTTTATTTGCCATTAAGTAATTAACTTAAAATAAAAGAAACTTCCACCTGAAATACTAGTTCAAATCAATTTTCATTCCTTCCTACAATTTCAGGGGTCACTGCTACCCATATACTTCTAGATATACACTGAATATATAAGGAAGAGTTTAGTGATAAATATAGTGATAAATAGCTCTTTTGACAGAAAAGTCACTTAATCAGAAGAATAATATATCATCAACTTCTCCAAACCCCATTTGTCAGAGATCTTAGCATGTAACAGGCATTCAGTGACTACCTGCTGAATGGTGACAGAGTCAAAACATAAAATTTATAAATATTAGAATCTTACCGTGATCCGGTAGTCTGTAACTCTGCCTCCGCATCCTTCACTAATTGAAGGCGGATCTTCTAGAATGGATCGAGAACTGCTAAGGACGTGTAAAAAAATCTCTCCTCCATGGCTACTAAGCATATGACTAATGACTTTGGAACCTGACTTTCGTGGTTGTTCCAATAAAACAGAACGACCTGTCAAAAGCAAGATTATTCTATCAGTGATGAAATTCAAGTAGGCTCTTATTTTTTCCCTTAAAATTTATGTCTAGATTTTTCATTTCGTTAAGCCTCATATTTTAAGCAGCATTGGCTAATTCAGGATATCTGCATTTCAAGTCCTAAGAGCTTGAATTCTAGCCTCAGTTTTCTCTTGGTCATGCCAAGCTTACATAGTTACACAGTTTTCCAAAATAAGTATAGTGGTCTCTGGTATAATGTTTGGTTACAAAATTTACAAGTACGTAAGATTTTCCTCCTGGACATCAAGAAGAAAATGGAGACAACTGTTGGATAACTCTTCAATTATCAAAGTTACACAATATTTGGGGGAGAAAGCAAAAAGTCTCCACTCACTTCCACAATACCTTCTATGTATCAGCATGATTATTGTAATTACTTTTTATTTCACAAGACCAAAGGTTATTTAATCTGGACTTTATACAGGCTGATAATCAAATTTTGCTTAATTTTGACCCGTCACATCAGCGCTTTCAAACCTAGTTGATCACAACTGGGTTGTGATCACTGGAGAAGCTATTAAGAATTTAAATCCAGTAAATGGACTCTAATAATTTTTTTTTTCAGTTTTCACACAAGGAAACCATGGATTTAAAGTCATGTGTTAAGAATCATATGGTATAATATTGAAAATATACCATGTGTTTATTTATGGTTAAGGTAAACTGTGCAAAAAAGAAATCCATATATACTTGCAATTTAAAATTCAATAGGCCAAAACAAATAGTCTGTATTGTTCTACCAAAAAAATCAACTTAGACTCTAACAACAAAATCTTTAAATTAAAAATACTTAAAAAATATATTAAATAATACTTTTTTTTAGATACGACAATCTGAAAGGCATAAAGTCATCTTACTTTTAAACAGTAAAACTGCTAAAAGGGTACTTACAATTACATAACTTTAGATGAGTTTTGGGAGATAAAATATGTTTAGACTATCTTAAAGAAGAGAGCTTTCTAGAATTCAGATTTTCACATTTCTTACTAATAATTTCACTTGTAATATTCCCAGACAAAACAACTATATGTTGAAAATTACCATTTAGAAGAAAATTAGTAAGGCAGGAGGAAGGTCTACTATTTACGTCTACAGGTGAAATTCGGTAAGCGCCCGTGCAATAGTGTAATTCTGAAATGGAAGAAAACACTGATTTGAAAGAATATAAAGGAGTATTTCCATAATTAAAGGAGAAAAAAAATGTTCATTGAGCCCCTAACACAATGGAAAACAAAAATTCAAAAAGAAATACATACTTTAGGAACCTTTGATTGGTTCTTTTCTCTCTCAACTTCTTTAAAATACCTACCAATGTTATTTGTCCTGGGTGTGCACCACTTTAATGTTATTGTTTCTTTAAATGAGCCTTCTCTACTGCTGCCTCCTATGTGGGTATCACCTTTAAGAATAAGCCAGAAAAACAATACAAAATAGATCACAAACTTCAAATTGTTAACCCAAGACTTCCAGAACAGTTTAAACTCTAGGAGAGAAAATACCTCTGGGAGGACATCATTTTTATACAGTCTCCTAGAAAAATACCAAGTACAGTTTGGATATTAGCTCCAATTAAAATAAATTATTTAACTATCCTCCATATTTCTTATTAATCAATCATTCAGTCAGTGCACTGAAAGTCAATAGCAAAAAAAAAATTTTTTTTAAGATTTTATTTATTTATTTGACAGAGGGAGACACAGTGAGAGCAGGAACACAAGCAGGGGGAGTGGGAGAGGGAAAAGCAGGCTTCCCAGTGTGGAGCAGGGAGCCCAATGCAGAGCTTGATTCTAGGACTCTAAGACCTCATCATGACCTGCGCTGAAGGCAGACACATAACAACTGAGCCACCCAGGCGCTCTAGGAGCAAAAATTTTTTTTTTTAATTTTAAGAATCTACAACTGCTCCCTTCTGACACCATTAAATGATAAGAAAACAAGGTTAAATACTTAAAGAAAGCCTCAGAAATCTAAAATACACAACTGATCATCCTGAATCCTAATGAATTTATGAGAAGAAACATAAAATGAAGGGTCTACAAAGTAAATATATAAAAAGATAACGGTGAGCATGTTTTGCCTTAATGGAATCTACAGTACAACATCTAGAGTGACTAGATGTTAATAAAATAATAATGAACAAATGCAAACTATAAAGTTGACAAAGCTTTGAAGAAGATGTATACAGTACCATGAGCATCTATAAAAAGAGATCTGACCTAAGCTAAGACATCAGGGGACAGTGTCTTTGAGAAAGTGAAAACTAGTTTTAGTCTAAAAGGTAAGTAGAGGGGTGCCTGGGTGGCTCAATGGGTTAATGCCTCTGCCTTCGGCTCAGGTCATGATCCCGGGCCCTCTGCTCAGCGGGGAGCCTGTCTCTCTGCCTACTTGTGATCTCTGTCTGTCCAATAAATAAATAAAAAAATCTTTTAAAAAATAAAATAAAAAGAAATAATAAAAGGTAAGTAGAAATTAACAAAGAAATGAAGGAAATTGAAGGAAACAAAGAGTATTTGAGCAAAAAAGAAAAACAGCAGATGCCATGATATTGTGACAGGAAGGAGAATGAAGAGTTTCAGGCCTACATGGCTGAAACAGGAGAGGTGTATGTTGTATGTTGTGAGAAGAGAACGGAAAAGAGGACGAACCAGGCAATGCAGGGCCTAGTAAGACACTTGAACTGAGTCTTTATCCTAAGGGTAAAAGAAAGCCAATAAAGGATTGTAAGCTAAGGGAACATGGTCAGGATTAGCATTCTAAAAGCTATTCTAGCTAGCAGGTCAAGAGTAAACAGACCATTTAGGGGGTTACTATGGGATACTAGGTAAGAAAATAATAGGCTGGATCACAGAGATGGTAACGGGAGTGGAGATGCAGTTGTATGGATGCATTTTAGAGAAACTTAGTAGATAAAATCAAGAAAATATGATGATGGACTAGATATGAAGAATGTCAGAGAGATGTCTCAAAGATGACTAAGGTTTCTGCCCTAAGTAGCTGGACAGACAATAGTGTCATTCACTGAAAGAGGGAACAAGAGAAGACCAGGGGACATCTGGGTGGCTCAATTGGTTAAGCATCTGCCTTCAGTTGGTCATGATCTCAGGGTCCTGGGACTGAGGTCAGCAGGGAGTCTGCTTCTCCCTCTCCCTCAGTCTATCCCCCCCAAACCGCGTGCATGCGCACACGCTCTCTCTCAAATAAATAAATCTTGAAGAAAAAAAATAATAAAAAAGGCGACAATGACCACCAGTTCAGGGGTCAGAGCTCCTCAGTTGTTTTGGGAGTGTTGAGTTTTAGGAGTCTGAGGCAGTACATATAATTAGGCATTAGAATCTGTAGATCTGGAGCTCAGGTAAGATGTGTGGGCTAAAGTGTAAGCTTACACATCAAAATCCAGCTCTAATGTCATCTCTGGAAAGCTTGCCTAACCATGGAGGCATAATCACCTGCAACCCCTACGTTCCCACAGCACCCTGTTCCTACTTCGAAGCTAGCATTTTACAGAGGTTGCCCATGTGTCACACATACAACAGGTCAATCAATAACTATCTTAACGAAATATTTTGTGTCACAAAGAACAGTGTTAATATTTTTGTTTTAAAAATAAACACTTTAAGAGTTGGTATTATCTCACGGATTCTTAGTAATTTCCACATACTATATTCTTAAAAATAAGTTATTTATATTCCTTTGTTAAACATAAATAGAACCATTTATCTTAATAGTTTTTCTCATGTTAGAAATCTGTATTAGGTTAATTTCAAGATTCCTTATACATGTAACAAATGTTATGACTGGTTGAAGGTATTAACTTCAGAAAAGTTGTATACAACATGATCAAAGTCAACCATTTAATTCTGATAGCATCAACTTACATAGAAAATATTCTAGAGGACTTAACACAAATGCCAAAACTTAAATGCAACATCACTGAACTTTAGGAATGGATGGAATATTACAGTTCATCTAATCATCTTTAATTCAGTAAAGTATGCAAACTGAAGTCTAGAAACATGGGTCTTGTTAGATGGTAGCAAAGATTTAGCTAAAACTTTTGTCTATAATCTCCAGTCTTCTCCCCCAAACCATGCTGATACAGTTACAGAAATTATTTTGGCGATGGGACCTACTGACTCAATTAATTTTTAGGGGAAAGAAAACAAATTTAAATTTAAAAACAACTGGTTTTTATGCAGGCAAGCTGGAAGTCTATCACTTTTCAAGTCAGTTCTCGTTCTTTTCACTTTCCCAAAGCAGTTTGCTTGTAAAAGGAAACTATGACATGACTGTCATGGCTATCCCTCTCAGTATTTGCTCTAGTCACCTCGTGTTTTCCAGAGGAAAATTCTACAAAATGCTAGTTTCATGGTCATTAATAGATAATACTGTGTGGAAGGAAATGACTACTGTCCATCAGGTTTGTTTACTGACAAACTTCTCAAAGTTGTTAGTATGCTTTCATATGTTAGATCTTACAGAATACTAGCTTCCGACATCTCTTACTTACCACTTTTCAGGAAATCCACGTGTGCGTCTTTGTGATGAAGCAGCTCCACATCGTAATTGGCAGATGTGTTAGCATGTTGTTCTTCCTTAAAGCAAAATTTAAAATAACTTGGTTTTATTTTCAAAATAATTAAATTACTTATTATTCATTTTGCTTCTTGCTTCAAGTGTGGTAAAATACACCCAACAATAATTAGCTATAATGGGACAGTTTGCTCAGTAATCACTCTATTTAAAGATGCAATAGTTTTCCAAGGCAATATGAACGCTATTTAAAAACTACTAGCTATATATAAGTAACAAAGTATTTAATGATTTTTCTTATATTGCATCAGAATTAACATAAATGATGACTCTTCCAAAACTTTAGATTTTTTACTCCAAATGTACTGTCCTGCCAACACTGCCATAATATTTACATATAAATATTATGTAATTGAAAGAGTTTATACAAATTAAAAGTGAAGTAGTTCTTTACAGGAGGAAATAGCATCTTTAAATACCTATAGGAAATTAGCAAATACCAGTTATATGAAGTAGAAAATACAGACTAATAAACAAGTTTAGTAACTTGTTTTCACTAATTAGTATATAAGAACTTCAATATTATCTATTTACAAGAAAAAGATATGAAAAGAGTCACACCAGTTGCACACAAATATGATCAAATTTAAAAAGCAAGGTATCTGTTACCCTCAGAGTATTTTTCTTGTAATTCATGAAATTACATATATTAAAATATGTTATGCTAATTTACTTGATAATTGCTTCTGCATCCAAACCATTCCACTGGATAAGGCTACAATCTCTACTAAAGAGCCAGCCATTAGTATAAGGAGGAAATTAATATTGAACCGATCATATTTCTCACAAAATTTAGTGTTCATCACGTGGTGGCAAAACAATGAAACTAGACTTAAAGCCAATTTGAATTTTTAGATATGGTGATTACTTCATATTTGCAAATATGACCAATAAAATTAAATTCAACTTTGCTCAGTAAAAATTCACCTGAAGCTTATTATGGGCCAGGCATTGCGCTGGTCCTAGGCAACTGAATGATAAAATAATGGAAATGAATAGGTACCAACATATTCCTAAGAAAATCCATTAGTAAAATCATGTGACTTACATCTTCAGTTTTTCAGCTGAAATATAATAAACTTTTTAAAACTACAAGCTATTTTTCCCTGTCAGACCTATTAGTTACAAACACCTTCATACTAGATGAGTAAGAACAAAAATACAGGAAATAAAAAACCCACTAGGATGCACAAAGTAAAATCTAGTAACATACTTGTCAGGAAAAGAATCACAGAAAAAGTAATCATTTAAGATACAGATTAGATTTTGATGAAAATAATGAGAACATAGTTAAAAACAAAAAAGCTGATATACAGTGCTCTTATTAAAAAGAAAAATACAGGATTTTGTTCTGTGATCCTTTCTTGTTGCTTTTCACTCTGTACTGACCTGGTCAAAGACACTGAATGTGGGCTAGCAAAACAGAAAATATAGTATGGGGAGAAAAAGTTAAGGTTCAATTAAAATAAACAATACATGTCAAACAAATATTTAAAAAGCAATGCAGAGCTTTCAAAGTAGAAAGAAAAGGAGCTGCCTACCTTCATTGGAATATTTGTAATAGTAGTTGAAGCCAAGTCAAAATGCTGTTGTACTAAAATATTTAATTTGGTAGCAAGATGCCGTCCTGCCCGAACACTATGAACTTCACTGGTTAAAACAGGAGATAACTACAAAAAAAATATTTAAAAAACTCCATAAAACATTAATATAGTGTGACCTAGTGCCAATATGTTTACAGATGGGAATATAAGTATTTTTACTTTTTAGAATTTAGAAAAAATAAAAAGGCCCATAAATTAACTATGATCATTATTTTAAGCAAAAGATTTTCATACACTCAATCACTCAACAGATAAATACTAAGAACTTACTATATTATGTGCCAGAAGATGCAGCAAATAGAACTATTAGAAGAAGCAGCAAATAGGCAAAGTCTTTGTTCTCTTGAAACTTAATAGTGAAATAGTCTTTGATTTAAATATTTATCTTAGTTTATAATTTTTACTTCTATTTATCTATATGCAAAATGATTTGAAATGGCCCAGAGAAATACTGTAGAAAAATAATTTCGTGTAGAGGAAAAAGCCCTGTAACTAAAACTACTTATTATAATAAAGAATGTGGAAATTGCCATAAACATATTTCGTCACTGATAAATGCAATTAGGCTACCAAAAGTTACTTACAACAAGATAATATAAACCTTCACTCAGTCCAGGGTATAATATTTAGTGTAAATAAATCTTTAGTTATCACAAAATAAAGCTAACATGCAGCCACATTATCAAAAGAGGCAGAAAAAAGTTAAAAAAAAAAGGGGGGGGGTCTTACACTGGAAACCACCTAAAAACACAATGATAGAGTTAATGACCTAAAAATACCACTTAACTATTGAACACTTGGGTAAGGTAATACTTCCCGTGTTTATATAAATTAAGGCTAAATGAAAAACCAGAACATAAGAACATACATATTTAATATAACTATATAAATCCATACATCTATTTTCTAAACACAACACTGATGGAGAATATTATGTGATACAATCTGTTTAAAAATCAACAGACTCATCTTTTCCCTTTAAAACTGTTCAAATTTTTTAAAAAGTAAAACCAAGATTAAAAATTAGTTTTAGCTTTTGTCCTCTGGACAGGTAAAATTAATTTGTTATCGGAGTCTATTTTTGTTAAAAAAGTATATTGCCTTTCTAATGATGAAAAATAGACTTTTATACAAGAAAAAGTCATTAAAGCAACTGAAATCCATTACAGTAATTGAAATTTTAGGAACAATACAGACTACATATGGTTTTGCAACACATTTAAACTTCAACAGGCAAGCAAAACAGAAAACATTTTAACATCTATGATTATAACATAATGGATCAACCTAAGCGTTTTGCCACAGAGACTGCTTTGAAAACTCTAAACATCTTGGCAGAAAATGTTGGCAATGTGATCAATTTTATGCTAACCCTTCTCAGCGCTTATTATTATTAAATAACAGTGATCTTTCCTTGCGTTACTTCCGCACTTACCTCCTTTTTAGGACGATCAGATACAAGGCTGTCTTCACCAACTGCGTAAGTATGGATCAAGACCAGCTCACACTTCTGAATCTGCATGAGACTTAAAGAGAAACTTTTTACTTAGAATATAAGAATACACATGTAAAGAATCCAGGCTGGTAAACTATTAAAAGTTTAATATATCAAAACAGTATATCTCTATAATCAGATATTGCTGTTAACACAAAAGCTAAATATTTAGAAAAACCATATAATTGCTGTACTAATACAAGTATGAATTTACTTCAAATGCAAAAATGATACTTTCTTGTGTGTTTGAAAAATAAAGGAAAATGTCTTATAATCAGGAATAATTTTTTTTAAGCCTTCTTTTTTTTTTTTTAGATTTTATTTATTTATTTGACAGAAATCACAAGTAGGCAGAGAGGCAGGCAGAGAGATAGGGGGAAGCAGGCTTCCCGCTGAGCAGAGAACCCAATGTGGGGCTCGATCCCAGGACCCTGGGATCATGACATGAGCCAAAGGCAGAGGCTTTTAACCCACTGAGCCACCCAGGTGCCCCAGGAATAATTTTTAATAGATAACTGCCACAGAGAAAAATGAATATATTGTATATTTGTTTCTCTTTTACTAATGATTTTTAAGGACAAAATCAGGTAATAATAATAGAAAATAATCCTACTCATTGACAATAATACCAGTACTCCAATTAAGAAAATTAGTAATAGTTCAATCAAATGTAAACTCCACATTGCAACTGTCCTAAACATGTCTTTAATAGACTTATTTACTTATTTTTTTGTGAGTGGATGGGAGGCGGTGCAAGGGGCAGAGGGAGAGAGAGAGAACCCTGAACCCCAAGCAGACCCCACATTCAGTGCCAAGCCCAATGCAGGCCTTGATCTCATGACCCTGAAGTCATGAACTGAGCCAAAACCAAGAAATGGACACTCAACCAACTGAGCCATCCAAGTGCCCCAGCTTTAATCCTTTTAAAAAATTCATACAATGCAATTAGTTGTTGTGTTTTGATTTGGTACATATTAAATAATGCTACCAACTATAAGTTTGAAACACAAAGTATGAGAGCAAGCCATCAAAATAAGTATGTTTTAGGGGCGCCTGGGTGGCTCAGTGGGTTAAAGCCTCTGCCTTCGGCTCGGGTCATGATCCCAGAATCCTGGGATCGAGCCTCACATTGGGCTCTCTGCTAAGCAGGGAGCCTGCTCCCCCCACCCCTGCCTGTCTCCTCTACCTACTTGTGATCTCTGTCTGTCAAATAAATAAATAAAAATTAAGTATGTTTTATAAATGTATGTGTTATTTTACCCTTCTGATCACCTTTCCTATCAAAAAAAGAGTAAAATTTTAAAGTGAAAGAGAAAATGGAAAAATTTTCTGATCAAACATACATTTTTTGGCTAAGTTGTAGAACCAGTGGAGAATTCAAAGGAATGCCACCAATTACTGTTACAATCGTTGGAATAATTATAATGAAACATAGGACTATAAAATGGAGTATTTATTTCACTTATGATCATACTCACTGATCTGAATTTGCAGCAAGCTTGTTATGCTCATGAATTGTTTCCTGGACACAGTCTTCAAGCATTCGCACATGACTATCACTATGGCATAAAAAAGAACAAACTTGAATATACAGTGAAAAAATTAAACACACTATTCAGCTGCAGTATCTTGTCATAAGCACCTAAAATTACTTCAGTAAGACTTGTCTTTAGCATGTTCACTCATAATACCAAAGAATAAGCTGAAAAACTAATGAGAAAAAAAGTCAAATAAACCTATATGATGACAATCTAAGTAGATTTCACTGAAATGAGTCTTTATTTTAGAACTGGATAAATACAGCTTCAATATTAGAAAGGCTACTTGAGATATGCTTAAACACTAACATGCTGTCCCTGTTTTTTAAAATAAAAACTGTAATAAGACATTAAAATTCCCTCAGTGAAAGAATTATTGTGATTAATGTCTCACCTTTTTGCATTAGTAATGCAAATTATTCGTCCTCTATTTCCAACACGTTCTGCATTTTCCATTAGTAGAGTACGAGCCTCATGCTGGTATTCTGTAATTTTACACAGGGTTTCCACTGCTGCAACGAGACCATGCAGAATGCTGCAGCATTCTGGATCTGCTCGTGGATTAGGAGGCCCAACAGCAGCTAATGCTGCCATTAGCTAAAGAAAAAGAGAAAATGATTATGTTGACAAGAGTATGTACAAGTCACACAAAGACATCACAAGAAAACTACAGCCAGTATATCTTACAAATATGGACACAAATATCCTCAACGAAATACTACCAAACCAAATCTAGCAACATGTAAAAGAACTATATACCATGACAAAGTATACACCATGACTTTTAGCCCAGGAATGCAAAGTTGATTTAACATCTGAAAATCAATTAACATAAATACCAATAAAATTTTTCAAAAACCCCATGATCATCTTCATAAACACAGAAAAAGCATTTCATGAAATCCAGGACCTTTCATGATAAAAACAATCAACAAACTAGATATATGGCATCAATGAAAAACCTACAGATGACATCATCCTTAATAGTGAAGATTGGACATATTCCCTCTAAGATCAGGAGTAGAAGGCTGTCTTCTCTCATCCCTTCTATTCCACACTATATTGGAGGTCCTAGCCCGGGCAATTAAGAAAAAGAAATAAAAGGAATCTAGATTGGAAAGAAAGAAGTAAAATTATCTCTATGTTGCAGATGATGTAATTTTTTTTTTTAAGATTTTTATTTATTTGAAAAAGAGAGAGAGTGCACACAAGCAGGGGGAGCTGTAGAGGGAGATGGAGAAGCAGGGCTCGATACCAGGACCCTGGGATCATGACCTGAGCCGAAGGCAGATGCTTAACCAACTGAGCCACCTAGCTGCCCTTCCATGATCTTTTATGTAGAAAATCATAAGGAATCCCCTAAAAAACTATTAGAAATGATAAGCAAGTTCAGCAATTTGCAGGATACATAATCAATAAAAAATAAAATTGTACTGCAACACATTTGCAATGAATAACCCAAAAACGTAAAAAACAATTCCATTTATAATAGCACAAAAAGAATAAAATCTCTGGAAAAAAGTCAACAAAAGAAATGCAAATTTTATGCCCTGAGAACTACAAAACACTGTTGAAAGCAATGTAAGATATAATGAATGTAACACATCCCATATTCCTGGGTTGAAAGACTTAATATTGTTAAAATAGTAACATTACTCAAACTCAACTACAAATTAAACTTAATCCATGTCAGAATCCCAGCTGATTTCTTTGTAGAAACTGACAAGGTGATTCTAAAATTCATATGGAATTGCAAGAGTCAGAGAACAGCCAAAACAATCTTGAAAGAGAACAAACTAGAAGGACTTTGCTTGTATATGCATAGACACTCTGAAATGAGCCATAAAAAACTAATAGTGGTGGGGATAAACAGTAATTTGCTGGTAAATAAGCTCTCTGAAGTCGGGGGTACAGGGAAGTCCTAACTTGTTTTTGCCAGTATGTATGGTTAAATAAAATACTCCCACCATGGCAAATTTCAAGCTTCACTGAACACAAAGTTGGTAGGAGTTGAACACATTCACCTCTCCCAAGTTGGTGTAACCAGGGTCTAGCACACCACTAATTGGGTCAGGGGATGAACTGGAAGTTTTCAAGGTTTACCTTTTACTACACATACACATATGTATATGTGTACCTAAGTACATGTGTATGTATATATGTAAACTTAATTTCTAAACTATGTAAGTATTACCTATTCATGAAAAGTAATCAGAAAAGAAAGAAAAAAAGACTGCGTATAGATGACTATACAAAGTCCCTGGTACATAGGAGAAACTCAATTAAAAAGTAGCTTTTGAGGGATGTTGTGGTCCTAGGGAAAGTAGCAGAAAGCAGGCTTAACTTTTGGAGTCAGACAGAGATGGAATGAAATTCTGGCTATGCCTTTTAATACTGTGTAACCCTGGTCAATCTCTCCTAACCTGAAAGTGATAATATAACCTGTCCCATATTAGTGCAATACTTTCAAACTTTATTTAATTGAGCCTACAAAAACCAGACCCAAACTTCTGAACTCCAACGATTTTGGGTGATAAAATTTAAGATGTATAGGATAGAGTCATGTGCTGTAACAGAAAGAGCCCCGAACCCAGGTATATAAGTCAAACCACCTCTGGCTCCCATGGGCCTCTGTTCCTTCACCTGCACATCAAAGGAGTCGAAGCAAAGGATGTTTACAACCCTTCTAGCCCCAAAATTCGTCTTCAATCTACTTCACTTGTTACTCATGATTGTTCACAATAACTAGGGAAAGGTGTGACATGGTTAACCTAGGCTAAACATTAAATGTGTTAACACAAACAAGATTATACATAATTTATACAAAATGTCAGTTATTTTATGTAATCTGAAACAGCAGTGATCTGCTATATAGTTGCCTTCCTAACTAGTTTCCCCTTCTGTTCACAATTTAAAAGCAATCAGCATGATACAATGTGCCTTCACATTCAGAAAGCAGAGGGAAGTAGCAATTCTCTTATCATTATTACACATATTATTATCAAATGCACAACTTTTATAGCACTGCAGAGGTGAAGTAAAGAAAACCTATACAAATTTGTACAGATTTTTATTCAGACACAACTAGAGAGGCTTCAGGCTTCCTTCAAAAAGAAAATGCAGAATGTACAGAGTCTTTAACATTATTTTTTAAGGTAAAGAAAGAATAAAGAACACTCTGTAGTAATATAAATGCAAAGCCAAAACAATAAAAGCCCATTGCTCAAGTGTATTACCTCAAAAGAATAAAAGATTAGATATGTTTACATATTACAATACTAATCACATTTTAAGACCAAACACTGTGATAAACACATTTTCTTTAAAAATGTTCCATTTACGGGACACTTGGGTGGCTCAGTCAGTTAAGTTGCTGCCTTCAGCCCAGGTCATGATTCCAGGGTCCTGGGATCGAGTCCCGCATCGGGCTCCTGCTTCTCTCTCTGCCTGTGCCTGCCACTCTGCTTGTTTGTGCACTTGCATGCGCACTCTCTCTCTCCCTCTCTCTGACAAATAAATACATAAATAAAATTTTTAAAAAGTCCCATTTACAACACATTTAGGTGATATTATTTCCATTGAAGAATATCCATTAAAAAAAATTTTAACCGAAATCATTCAAAAAATGTATTTAAATATTTCACTAACGCCTATCTCTCATATTCATATTCATCAGTAAAGAACCCAGGAAACTGAAGTCTGTCACCCACCTCAACAACAGCAAAGAACATAATCTATCACAAATATCAATATCCTTAGACAAATAATGTTTAAAAACCATCAGGCCTAGAAAGCAGCTAGTACAAACTAGAGCAAAAGACTATGCTCCAAGAAGTATTTCAAGCAAAAAACAAGCTGCTAAATTTCTCATACACTTATGATAAAAATATTGACTTTTTTTTAAAGATTTTATTCATTTATTTATTATTTGACAGACATTTATTTATTATTTGACAGATAGAAGAGAGGCAGGCAGAGAGAGAGGGGGAAGCAGGCTCCCTGCTGAGCCCAGGACCTTGAGATCATGATCTGAGCTGAAGGCAGAGGCTTAACCCACTGAGCCACCCACGTGCCCCTAAATACTGACAACTTTTATAGAGACATGAGGAAAAGCAGTAAGATACACATAAAATAAAGCAAATTAAGAAAAAAAGGAAATGATAAATTGTAGCAATAAACAAAAAGTTACACAAAAAAGGAAAGAATATGTAGTCAAATCATTATGTGGTACACCTTAAACTTATAGAGCTGCATGTCAATGATATCTCAATAAAACCTAAAAAAGAGAAAGGAAATACCCACATATACTACTTAGCTTAGCAGTAAATAACACTTTATATAGATATCATTGCAAATAAGCAATTCTCAATTAACAAAAATTCTGATATAACAACACTGAGAAAATGAGGGAAGGTAAGAGGATAAGCATGGGTGACAAGAAAGCTAAAAGTTAAATCTTCATTAACAATAATGATAAAAAATAAAGTTTAAATTGAGAATTCTACCAATAGCAGTAAAAACCATTATTTAGAAATATGGAAGTACATACTAGATGAGCTAGAGTTGAAAGTTTGCTTCTAGGAAGTGGGAAAAGACTGAAGACAGCTGTTTTTCGTTTAGTATTAACTTTTAAAACTACAGGCAAATAAGATACTGATAAAAAAAATCTTTCAAATTGTTTTTCAAGAAACTATTACCACATTCAGATAATTTTCAGAAATGGCTACAGCTCAAAACCTAACCATACCTCCTGCAAATTTTGGTCTTCTTGAGTCCAAGAATTTAAAACATGTGCTCCAGAGTCACTCACAATGAAATTCACCTGACAGAGTTCAAAGACATAATTAGTATTCACATCCATTCCACTCAATCATATCATATTTAATATGCAGTCTCTAGCACTGGCTTGCTGATTCATTCATTCACTTTATAGTTATAGAATGCCTAGTATATGCCAGGTGCTATCCTTGGCACTGGGGATTTGGTAATACAGCAACAAATAAAAGTTCTAGCACTCACAATGTGGGGTACAGGGTTTGGGGGCAGTGGTAAGACAGAGTGCAGTATAGGAAGAATCCAAACAAGTAAATGCACAAGATAATTTCAGTGAGTGATAAATGCTATGAAAAACAAATTGGTTAGCTGCTTTAGGTTCAGTGGTCAAGAGAAGGGCTCTCTATAGAACTGGCAACTGACTGGAATCCAAATGACCAAAAGAAACCAGCCATAAATGGAGTTGGGGATAGAGAATTCCTGGTACAGCAAACAGCAAATGCATAGGCCTCTAAATGTGTACCCTCAGAAGAGTGAAAAGGTCCCAGCTGGCAAACGGGTGGGAGATAAGCTCAGAGAAACAGCTAGTAGCCATACCACGAAAGGCACTGAATGTCAAAATAGTCCATTTGGACTTTATTCTAAAGTAAAAAGCAAACAAAAAAATACTATGGAGAAAAATGATAATAGATACATTAGAAGGATATATTAGAAAGTATATAAGATAATGGATAATTACTCCCTTTTGAAAGAGGATAAGACTATTTCTTTCCCCTGGACTATATGATCTAATCCATGATCTTTTTTCTATCTATCCATGAAATATGAGTTTTGCATCCCTAATACATTTGGTAAATAGTTTTCTCTCTGAAGTCTTCTCTAACAGGGACATATTCTACTAGCCATTTTAGTTATATTATCTGATTGAAATCTTACATCACAGAAAGAGGTATTATGCTTACATGTGAGGAAGCTGAGGTTTGGAGAAATTAAGCAATATAATCAACATCACACTGTGGTAGCTAATGATGCCAGAATTTGAACCAAAGCCTCCATCCTAAATTAATACTTATCTTTCCCTCATATCTTCCGTATGTTCTTTTACCCTACATCATGCACAATTTGCAGAAGGACTAAAAACAATTTACATTTTAATTTGGAATATATCTGAATGTATTAGATTCTCTACATTCAGCCTTACTGCTACTGTCCTGACTGTGCTAGTCTAAGAGACTGGCTAGGTCTCAGCCTAGGCTGCTCCAAATGAGACAAAGCAAATCATCCACTTGTGGCTAACCCAATGACTCCCAAAATAAAACAGCTGAGATGATGAAACCTGAAGGTAATTTTCATATTTGGAATCTATCAATCCTCAATCTCTCTTCTTAAGGAAAAAAACAATTTCCACTTAGCATTCTTAAGAGCTTTTCTTTTAATAAGGCTAAATCCTGCAGCAATTTAGTGTGCATCCACTAAAACTATAAGCAGCCAGCCTGCTCAGGTTCAAATGCTAGTTCTGCCTCTAACTAGCTGTGTGCCTCAGGACAAGTTTCTTCTATTTACCTCAATTTCTAGTTCTTCAACATGGCAATAATAAACAAATCTGATATTCACATGATATCTACCAACACAATCTGACATTGCTTACACCCAAATTCCCTTCTGCTTTGACCAGCAACGTTCTCAATGGTTATTCTCAATTCTATTCCGGTTATTATATAATTTGAATATTGTCCCAGTAATTACAGTAGATATCTTACAGGATTGTTGTGAGAATTAAAGAAGTTAATAAATATGAAGCACTTTGGAAATGATTGGCA
This sequence comes from Taxidea taxus jeffersonii, assembly GCA_003697995.1. Classification (NCBI taxonomy): domain Eukaryota; kingdom Metazoa; phylum Chordata; class Mammalia; order Carnivora; family Mustelidae; genus Taxidea; species Taxidea taxus. Next base: position 2,945 of record RCUC01101549.1, on the reverse strand, counting down.
CATGTAAATGCTCCATAACTGTTAGCTATTATTATTGTTATTGGCCCTAATTAAATATACATAGCATATTAATCCCCCAAAAGAGTTCCACATACCACATTTTTTAAAGTAGTAAACAGCTGTAAGTCAAATCTATAGTAAATTCTTATGTAAAAAATATAACAGTTAAGTCCATCCCCCGCCCCCAATGATGATTTTGCTTGTACTTCACTCACCAGCTTTTTGAAAGGAAATATATCATACATTATTCTACAATATTCCATGGAAGATTCTACTGAACAAGTCCACAATGATTTAGATATGGGTGCCAAAGGGATGATTCCTTGGGTCCTATTCTTCACCAGCATATCAAACTCGACATGCTGTCTGCATGATTCTGCCATGTAAGGGCAGTGATCTACAACAAATACTGTTTTATGAGATTCAGAAAAAATCTTCATTTTTGTTTTAACCTGTAAGGGATAAAACATATTAGCCAAATGTCTCATATATGACATTTAATATCCTTAAATTGTTCTCAATTAACGTCTTTTCCTCAAAAAGATTTGGTAGGGAACATGAATAATCAGTTTTCAAAGAAGTTTATCCAACAAAGGACAATATTTAAGGAGGTCATGACCAGAAAGTAACTATCAATTGGAGGGATAAGCTACACACCATATTAAGCTGTCACTCTATCAGTCATAGGCAAAATTACAGTCCATATGTATTTTTTGCTTTTTTGAAATAAAATTGTCAGGAAAAAATATTTACAGATAATTGCACTTGATTCCGTTACGTAATACCAAACATAATAAATGACAAATACTCTTAAAATACACTTCTGATGATTCTTGCTAACTGACATCAATCACATAAAAATCCTCAAACTAACCCAAGTCAGCAGTTTGGACTTCCCTCCAAAGTCTCAAGACTTGTGAATAAGGTTGAGGTGGGCCAGAATTAACAGGAAAGAGGAGTGACAGCAAAAGGAAAGCCCCAAATAAACATGTCCTAAGACAACTGCATATCGGGTCTTCGCATCAGGATAAGGACCCCAAATACACAGTCTCCCCCTTAGCTTTTTGTAACACCACAGTAATTTATCATGTAGAACAGAAAAACTTAGTTGCTACCATCCACACTGCTGGGGAGGAGAAACTTTTAAACTTTTTCTTATAAAAACTCCCTTGCTTCGCTAATAAAACCTTACACTGAATAGACAATCCACATTCAAAAAGCACATGGTAAGCCGAGCAAAAGTGTTCATTAAAACGAACTGACTTTCTACGATCTAGCTATTTTCTTCTGCTTTCAAACGCATTTCCCCTTCATGCAAACTCTTTGAGAAACCTAAACACACTCTGCTGGAGGGTGGGGGGTGGAAAGTACAAGGTGAGTGGATAGGGAAGACCTCAGGATCGAGGTTCGCTTACTTTCGTGCCTGGTCCTGCAGTGAAAACGAACAGAGGCTATGGACCACAGCCTCTCTGGAAAAGGCTGCTGGATGGGTGGGGAGGGTCAGCGCACAGTCAGGAGTGTCTGGTACCAAAGACTGGGGACTATGCTTTCCCCGCTCATCTCCTAGCACACCGGTCCTTCCCAGGCTTCCTAAATGCAGGAGCGCGCGCGCGTGCGCGTGAACACAAACACTCACACACACTCGGACTCGCGCGTGCGCAAAGCCCTCTTCCTCAGCCCCGCCAAGCAGCCCTTCCCCCTCGGTGGGCCAGACGCCCAGCTCTCAGAACAGGAAGAGGGCGGAGCCAAGAAAAAAATGCCTCCGAACCCCGAGATTTTCTCCCCGCTAATTTTCCCAATAACCCATTGGGAAGATTGATCCGGGCGAACTCAGAGCCTCCCCAAAGCGAAGTACCAACCACAGTACCGGCTAAACCAGCCACGGCCCCTTAAGCGCACGGCCCTCCCACCCGGCCTCCCCTTCTTCGCCTCTCCACCCAGGTCGGCTTCCCCTGGCAAAACTCGCGACACTTTGCGAGAAGGCAAGCAAAAGCCTGAGTAGATTGATGGGGAGGGACCTGGAAGGGAACCGCCCCCACCTCTCGCGCATGTCCGCGAGAAGCCTCGAATAAATTTCTTGGCTCTGCCCCCGCCACGGCAACGTGAGGCAGGAAATCTCGCGAGGTTTGAGGGCTCTGCGAGCTCTGGTCGCAGGCGATCAGTGGAGGTGTTCCTCGGGCCAGTGATGGGGCTGAGCTCCGCTGACCCCTGCAGCCGCGCCTCAACTGACAGTCCCTGCTGGGTTTTGCGTCTGCTGGCTGAAGAAGCTGAACAGGCGAGAGGAGTCTCTTCCCTTGGGTGCGTAGGTTCCTGTTAGCAGAGGCTTTGAGTCGTAACGCCATAACTGACGGCTGCGAGGGATTGAGAACAGAGTAAGTGGAAAGAAATCGAGGGACAGGAGCGGGCATAGGGAGCTGAAGTTTCCTTTCCCTGGGCCGCTGTGGTTCTTCGCATCTCTGGAACTACTGGCCGCCCGCCCGCCTTTTCCCTGGGCTCCTTTCCCGCTTCTTGGAGCGGTACTTCCTTTTCCCGGGCCCCAGCTGTAAAGCTCCTCATTCCGGGTCTCTGAGGTGCGGAAAGTTTCTTGAAGTCTGGCCCTAACCTTATCTGGACGCATCTTCCGTTTCTCTTTTCTTCCTGTCTAAACCCACCTGGGAGCTTACCATTGAGAGGAGGGAAGAGGGGCCCTTTCGATTTCAGTTTTCAGCTTTGCAGCATATTTCATGGATAGAACTATTCTCTCCCTCTTTCTTGAAACTGCCTTCCAGGGAATGCTACTGTTCTCCTGGTTTTCTTCCGTATCCCATTTCTGATAATGGTACCAGTATCTATTCTCCTGTCCCCGCTGGAAACCTTTATCCTGGATTCTGCATTTCCACTGGCTCTGCTGTATATTATTCCTTCACCAGAATTACTGCAGTTGCCCAACACCCCCCGCCCCCCCC
>RCUC01101548.1:0-30979 GCA_003697995.1 Taxidea taxus jeffersonii | reverse complement strand
AAAAAAAAAAGAAATAGGAGCTGTGTTGTCAAGTGTAGAATTCATTTGAATAAAAGAGTTACTTCATTATTATTAAGAAAAGAAAAAACAACTAAATGCTTTGAACATTTTTCTTATACATTGAAATGAGAATGTTGATGATATGAGGCCAAGTTTTCTCTGTTTTTATATCCATATGTGTACTTAAAAGAAAAAAGAATCAGAATGCATTAGGAAAAAAAACATCTATTATTCTTTCTTCTTTCTCAGCCTTGGTTCTTCTGATATAACCTATGAAATTACCGTGTAAACTTTTGTCTCCCTGATTCACTGTTTCATTTATCACCTAGAAATAATTGGTGCCCCATACACGTACTTACTTGCAGGTGTTCTTGTTTTTACTTCTCTTCCCTGTATCCTATTTCGGAGAATCTATAGTGGTAATTTACAATTAATGTGCAATTAAGTCAGTACACTCCTCCTTTCCATGTAATTTGAACTATTGTACCATCCTTGAAGGATAGTTTTGTGACTTACATAGATTTTCCATTCACTCTGATCAGAAATTTAAAAGGATTCCAGAAAAGTAGAACCTTTCTGAAGCTTTTAATTATATCCCATGTAATAAAATTGTGCATCATTTGTATTAGGCCTTTCTAAATTGCAGTAATACCACTGTTGAAAGAATGAAGACTCAGGGAATATTCAGGGAGTATTCCACTTTAAATACAGTTAATTATATGTACCATGATCACTAGCCACATGGTCTTCATACTTTAGAAATGAAGTTATTACTTTAAGTAGGAGAAACAAAAAGAAAAAAGCTTGCTTTCCTATGAGATGTAAACATTTTTCAAGTATTTTGGATGTCAGGAAAAGGGAATACTTTTCCCAAAGAAGAAAGTGATTAGGGAGTGCTTTACAAATAAGGGGACATTTGAGGTAATTCTTCAGTGACGAAATTCAACTGACTGATGAGGAGAGGGTAGATGAGATATTTATACCTCAGGTCTTATATGTGAAATGCCAAAAAAGTGAAAGTCAAGTATATACATTGTGATTCATTCATTATAGCTGAACACTATGTGTTACACAACAGTGAGAGGCAACACTGGAGTAGTTGGTATATATTAAAAAGAAATGTCATAATAACATATCAATATAATAAAAAGATACTTGATACTAATCTCTGTGTGGCAGAGACCAGAGGTCAGAAAGACATTCCACAATAAAAAATTCATTGTAGACCTAACTTTGGCAGCAATGTTGAAGACAGAGTTGAATAATGAGACAGATCTATACAAGTAGATCAGTCAAGAAATGATAGAATTATTTATTTAGCAATTACATATTCAATGGGAAGGAAAATGTTCATCTTAACTTTTTGAAGAAGGGTATAGAATGCTTTATAGCTGCTGGGGGAAAAAAGATCAAGTATCCAAAAGAATTTGATATCATTAATTAAAATTTCAAAATAGAAGTCTTAGAAAAATTTGAAATTCAGTAGTTTAAAAATCACACAATTTCCATCAAGAGAGAAAATAAGCTCTTCCATAATCAATATAAATAATATTTATTCCCTATGGTACCTTTTTAAAAAAGATTTTTATTTATTTATTTGCCAGAGAGAGACACAGTGAGAAAGGGAATACAAGCAGGGCAGTGGTAGAGGAAAAAGCAGGTTTCCAGCCAAGCAGAGAGCCCAATATAGGGCTGGATCCTAGGACCCTGGGAACATGACCTGAGCCAGAGGCAGAGATGCTTATCAATGAACCACCCAGGCGCCCCTCCCTACAGTATCTTAATAATCCAAATCTATGAAGATTTTTTAAGAATTCTAATGAAGAAGGGAAAATTAAGCCTAAAGCAAGTAGTGTAAATAAATAGTAAAAATTATAGAGGAAATCAATAAAACTGAAAACAGGAAATAAATAACAGGAAAACAGAGATACATAAAGAAACCAAAAGATATTCTGTTGAAAAATAAATAAAATCTATCATCCTCTAGGTAGGTTAACCAAAGGGAAAAAAAAGTGAAGTGAAAGAGGGTTCATCACTGTGCAACCCATGGATGTTAAAAGGATAATAAAGGAATATTATGGACAACTATAGCCAAAATTTTATATCCCATATGAAATAGAACAATTCCTTTAAAGACAAACTACCAAACTCACACCAAAAGAAATAGATAACCTTAATATGCTGTGTCTATTTAAGAAATTGAACCACTAAGTAGTATCATTTCATAAAACAAAGGTGATTTCACTTATAAATTCTACCATTTATCAAAAAAATATGGATTTTCTATAGTCGTTTCCAGAAAATAACAGAAATACTTCCTAAATGAAAACCAAATAAAGAATTCCAAGAAAACTACAGTCCAATATTCCTCATGAACATAGATGCAAAATCACACAAAAAACTTAGTACTGAATCCAACAATATAGGAGAATTGTACATCCCAAGTGGGATTCATTCTGGATATGCAAGGCTGGTTCAGCATTCAAATTAATTACTGTGATCTACCATATCTAAAGAAGAAAAGTCATATGATCATACCAGTTGATGCAGGCAAAAAAAATGTGACAAAATGTAGCATATATTTATGATACAAATTATATACATACTTGAAATAGATGAGAACTTTCTCAACCTCATAAAGGATATCTGTAAAATCATCTACAGTTAACATCATTCTTGATAGTGAAAGACTAGACATTTTCCATCTAAGGGAAAAAGGCACAGTAATTCTCTTTTAGCACTTGTATTCCACATTGTACTGCGTGTTCTAACTAGCACGATAAAACAAAAAGAAACAAAAGGTAAACAGATTGGAAAAAAGAAAATTGTCTTTGTTAATTGATGACATTATTGGCTATGTAGAAAATTCCAAAGATTCTATAATAAAACTCTTGGAAACAATGACTGTCAGGATCATGGGATAGAAAATCAATATACAAAAGCCAACCGCTTTCCTATTTACCAGCAATATGTATGCAAGTTGGCTTTGAAATTAAAAGCTACGTATCATTTACAATAACAGCATAAATTGAATATTTAGCTATAAATGTAACAGAATATGTCCAGGATCTGTATGCAGAAACAATAGGAAAAGACTGACGAAATAAATGAGATGTAAATGGGATATGTGCTACGTTCATATATTGCAAGTATTGTTAAGGAATCAATTTTCCTGACTCAGTCCGTTTCATCAGGCATCAGTGCGATTCTAATCAAAATCTCAGATACTTTGTAGATATCAATAAGTTATTCTAAAAAAGGACCTACACTTAGTATATTACTGATTAGGAGAAGAAAGCTGGAAGATTTGAAGTCTAACTATAAAACTACTGCAATCAAGAAACCATTTTAGGTGAAAGAATACATGCATGGATGGAACAGAATAGAGAACCATGAAATGGACACACACACACACACACACACACACACAGTGAACTGATTTTTGACAAAGAAACACAGGCAATGTAATAGATACAGGATTGTCTTTCCAACATATAGTGGTAGAACAATTGGAAATCATATGTAAAAAAAGACCTAGACACAGAGCTTATGCCTTTCACAAAAGTGAACTCAAAATAGATCCTAGATCTAAATGTAAAATGCAAAACTATAGACTTTCTATTAAAAAATTTATGAGAAAATCTGTATGATCTTGGGTTTGGTCTTGAATTTTAAAATATGTCATGAAAATACAGTGCCTAAAAATTAATAAATGAGACCTTACTAAAAACTTCTCTACAAAGACAAGAGAATGAAAAGAGAAGCCACAGAATGGGAGAAAGTATTTGCAAAGCATTTGTCTAATAAAGGACTTGTGCCCAAACTGTATGAACCATTCTTAAAACTGAACAATAAGAAAACAAAGCCTCAATTAAAAAATGGGCAAATATCTGAATATATGCTTCACTGAAGAAGATAGAGAAATAACTAAGAATAAGAGAAGATTCTCAACATCATTTGCAATTAGGGAGATGCAAATTAAAATGAGATACCACTACCTAATTATTAGAATAGCTAAAATCCTAAAAACTGTGATATCAATTGCCAAAGAGATCACAGAATAGTGGTAGCCCTTATCATTTTTGGTGGGAATGTAAAATCATACATTGTTTTAGAAGAGTTTGGCAGTTTCTTATAAAGCTGAGCATACTCTTCCCATGTGATCCAGCAGTCAAGCTCCTAGACATTGTAGGTATCCACATTCATATCAGTATTTTTTCCTTTCTCTTGTCACCTCAGTTAATAGAGTGTCCAACTCTTGATCTTGACTCAGTTCTGGATCTCATGTTGTGAGTTTTAGCTCTGCACTGGGCTCCACACTACACATGGAGCCTACTTAAAAACAAAACCAAAGGGATACCTGAATGGCTCAGTGGGTTAAGCGTCTGCCTTTGGTTCAGTTCATGATCTCAGGGTCCTGAATAGGGCTCTCTGCTCAGCAGGGAGTCTGCTTCCCCCCTCCCTTCTCTCTGCCTGCTGCCCTGCCTACTTGTGATCTCTCTCTCTGTCAAATAAATAGATAAAATCTTAAAAAGGAAAAAAGAAAAAGAAAAAACAAAACCACAAAGCTTTCTTTCTTAAACCAGTTCCTCTTCTTCCTGCACTCAATATAGCTGTGGGATAAATATTATACAAGTTTCATTATTCCTTCAATTTAATTCATGGAAACCAAAAGTAAACTTGCTTCCAAGACTACCATCAAAATGGAACATGCTGAAGAATGCCAGTAGCTCAAGATGAATGTTTGAGAATGATCACAAATTGAAATGTAGGGAGATTGTGTGTGTGTCGTGTGTGTGTGAGTATATTTTCTTTATATAGAACAAACCCCACTTCATATGACTTCTGTTGCTTACAGGAGCAAAGCTGGAGACTTGATTTTAAAATTTTGTCTAGTTTAAATTTTTGCAATGAAAATATAATTACATTCAGAGACTCATCCTCATTTTTCTACCATGAATTTATTACAGCATAATGAAAATACTCTGGCAATACATTTAGTTAACCTCTGTCTATTCAGTCAACCAACACATATTTTTTTATACCATATTATGTGAGATACATAATTTTTGGGGTAAAGAGTGTTAAAAACAAACCAGCTCAGGGTCTGCTTTTATCAAGCTTACATTGACCATATGAATCATTTAATTATGTTATAGCTAACTTTATGTGTCATCTTGGCTAGCCTGTGGTACCTATTTTTTTGGTCTAACACTAGTTTAGAGGTCGCTGTGAAAATATTTTTTTAGACGTGATTAACATATAAATAGGTAGACTTTGAGTAAATTTGATTAATCGCCATAATGTGGGTAGGTCTCATCCAGTCTGTTGAAGGCTTTAACATAAAAGATTGAGGGACTCCAAAAGGAAGGAGGAATTTAACTTCCAGACTGCCTTGGACTCAAGACTGAAATACCGACTGCTGGCAGAATTTCCAGCATTTGCAGCAACCTTTAGACTTGCCAGCCTCCCAAATCATGTGATTCAATTCCTTAAAATAAGTCTCTCTCTCCATAAATCCTATTGGTTCTGTTTTCCTGGAGAACTCTGACTAATACAGAATGTAACAGCATGTTAAGCAGTATACTGACAAAAAGGGAAAATTCTGCAGGTTGTTTCCAGAGGGTGACTGCTTGGTTACATGTAGATAATGGGCATAACTTACCTTAGAAAGCCCATTTACTTTGATGGCAGATAAGGAGGACAGGGGTCTTTTATAAGCATATTGTCAAATATTCTAAACATTTTGGCTTGGATATTAAAGACATGATTAAGTAATGGAGTAAAAGAGGAATTTCTGCGATAAATTTTATTTCATAGTTTCTCCAGTATTGTTTTATTATATGTATCATTTTAATTTACTTCTTTGAGAATTTATTTCACACAGGGCACATTTTTGCCATTTGGGAAATTCACTTCTATTGATTTCATACTTGAAAGAGAACATCACTTGATGGAAAACTTACTGGTATGCTAACAGTCTTCCTCCATGAATCTGTTGTAGATGCTTTGCTACTTCCCAACATGGAGTGATAATCAGCGGTCTGATGCCAGCTGAGTTTTTTTTTTTAATTCTTTATAAGCCACTTGAAGATTTTCTTTTTCTAATGCCCAGATATCTAAAGGCATTTATCTTTTTAATAATGGCTTTTGAAAGCATTGAGGTGTGACAAGATATTGTTCTTTTATTATTTTTCTTTGGATGTGAACAATCCTTTTTAATTGATACAGTCAGGAATTGTAAGAAAGTTTTTTAGTAATATTACTGATGAGGATGATGATTTTAGGTTTTGGGGTTTTTTTGTAGTTATTACCATACCAAGTACACTCTGATCATTTTCTGGAGAATATCATCAAAAATGAATCTATGAATCTTTCTTTAAGTCAAGATTCAATTACTAAATGTTAGTTACAGTTTACTCCTGATTTGTGTTAAAAAGAAATTTTTATATTTTGATTTTGAGGTTTGTCAATTCTTTGCTATTCTTTTCATTTCACGAAACTATTTGACTTTTTTTCTCTTGTTTCCAACTTGCGATTTTCTTCAAAGGTGATGCCTTCACATGTCTTTTGTTTGTTTGTTGTTTTTTGTAGTAAATTATTTTTGGGTTATTTTTAATTTTATAAGACAATTTCTTTTTGTAGTAAATTATTTTTAGTTATCTTCTTCTAGTTAGTGTATGATGACATGACTTTTTTCTCAATCTGTATTCCATTTTAGTAAGCCTTAAAATGGTAGTTTTTTTTGGTGTTTCTTCATCATTCAGTAAGATAACCCTCTGCATCAATTTTGCGTATAAACAGGCTTTGATTATTGCTTTTGGCAAAATTCTGATTAGTAAGTACTGATCAGATCTCTTTATTAGATCTAGAGATATGACAGGCAGATTTTTTTTTTTTTTTTTTTGACACAGAGAGATCACAAGCAGGCAGAGAGGCAGGGAAGCAGGCTCTGTGCTGAGCAGAGAGCCTGATATGGGACTCGATCCCAGGACCCTGAGATCATGACCTGAGCCAAAGGCAGAGGCTTAACCCACTGAGCCACTCAAGCGCCCCTTGACAGGCAGATATTTAATGACTTTATGCCAGTTCCAAGTTCCTGTAGCAGTCTTTGACCTAATGTAATTCTGTTGGTTTGAAATATAGACTTCTACTGCTTAATTCTGAACATACAAATAAATCAATAATTAATGTCACTAATTCTCTGCCAAAATTCTTATTATGCTTCCTTTTTGGCTTGTTGCAATTGTAAAAATTACACTACACAGATTTTGATACATCTGCAGTCCTAAATGGACCCATACACATTCTTTCCTACAATTTTCTGGATATTGATCTGTCTGAGCTATACATGTGAGGAGATAAGGAAGATGGCTTTCTGGTGGCCAAAGGCCATTTTGTCTAGGAATCAATTTCAGAGCTATGTGATTCCATTAAGACTTTGTGTTTCTGAACCAGGTGGTAGATGGGGGGGATGTGGAATGGATTACTTTCTAGTTTCTTTCATTTTTTTTTTTAAGGATGTTATTTATTTATTTGAGAGAGAGAACACGCATGAGCTGGGGGGACAGGGTGAATGAGAAGCAGACTCGCTGCTGAGCAGGGAGCCCTAGGGACTCCAGATTCCGGGCTCAATCCTGGGACCCCAAGATCACAACCTAAGCCAAAGGCAGATGCTTAACCAACTGAGCCAGCCAGGCTCAGTTTCTTCCATACTTCCTAGTTTGACAGACCATTTCACATAGTGTTTAATACAGGTAGACTGTGTACTATAATCTGCTGAACTTGGTGATACATTTCTAGCTAGTGATGGATTTTCATTTTGTATATCATCTCTATATCAAATCTGATGAGAAGTTAGGAAAGAATATGGTGGGGGCTCCTGGCTAGAAACCAAGTGATGTTTTTAATAGAAGTCAGTTTTTCATTTATTACCTTATTCCCCAGTTATCTGATTTTCTCATATAATTATTTTGTCTTATTTTTATCCTCATCATTCTTAAGTAATTTATCCAATGTGTTTGAATGGATAAGTATAAAAATTCAGAATAATGTAATACAGATTCTGAAATAATCTTCCCAACAAGGACCCTATTAAATAGATTTTAACACATATATTAATAAAAAATTTGAATAATAAAACAAAGGAGAGACATCTCACATCCAAACAATATTAAGTTTGCATGTGAGCAAACTCGCTTAACTGAATTCATTGAAAGTGTGGTATTATTAAGAGCCTGGCTGAATGCAGTTAACAATTTAATGTACATATAGGAAACCAGGAGATCAGGTGAATGTATGTATAACATATGAATATTATATATATCTTACACATATAGATATATGATTTTACCAAATAGATATGCATATGTATTTATACATTTATGAGTTGATTGCATTTATGTTAGAGAATATAATTATAAAGGAATACTTAAACTTGATAAGTCAAATGCTTTAGTGATAATGAAACTAAAATTTCTGATATATAAATGTGATTAGATCACATATAGTGGTCACATTTATTTTCTTAAATAATATTTACTTATAAGAAAATTTTTTAAGAATTAAATATTTACTTAAAAGAAATTGGAAAGGAGTCTAGATCAGCTACCTATCAGAATTTTGGATGACATTCATTTGACAGTTAATGGTAAAGGCCAGTATACATTATCTTTAGACACATTTGACATCACCTTGACATTGTATATGTAACTAGGAAACATTCTATTATGTGATAGTTTAGATCTTCTTACCTACACCCCTCAAGAACAGTAGCTATCATACTGATCTGAACTTTTTTCTGGAGGTCTTCGGTAAATAACTGTTGGTTGATTAATTGTGTGTGTGTGTGTACACACTAAAATTTGTTGTTGCATGTCTTTTAAATATAAATTGATAAACTATGGGATAAACAATTATCATTTACACCCAGCCTTCCTCATCAACTTTTAATTGTATAAATACCTGTCCATAGTGTCTTCATCTTACAACAGAATGGACACCTTCAGGTATTTGGCAAGATGCATTGCCAAGTTTTAATAAAATTCTGCTGACAATAGACTTAGAGTTACTACTCTTCTGACTTTTGTAACCATAAATCCTTCAGATGTGGCCATCTTTCAAGCCAAAGCTGCTCAAATTATTCATGCTTGTGATGATGCTTTAAACCTGAATCTTCCTGTCAAATACCTTGCAGAGAAAGAAATAAGAAAATAGTTGAAAATAAAAATCCTTACAAAATCAAGGCAGTATCATTACCTGTTTGTTTCAATTGTCTGTTTAAAGAGCAGTACACTGCTGTAAGATTTTCACTTAACAAGATGTACCCCTCACCCCAAAATATAGCAATATTCATAACTGAACTACGACACATTGTGAGATAGATTAGCCTTACAGGACAAATTTTCAAACTCTAATCTTATCTTTCTATTTAGAATAAGCAGTAGTACTCCATTAGTGAAAAATTCTGCTCTCCAGGGGATGTTTGCAGTGTCTGGAGACATTTTAGTCTGGAGCAACTTTGTGGGGACTGCTACTGTCACCATCTAGAGGGCAGAGGCCAGGACTGCTGTTACATAGCCTATAATACACAGGACTTCCCTCAGAAGAATTCTGTAATCATGGTGTCTGTAGTGCTGGAATTGCTTCAGTTAATTGAACTAAATTTTGCTATTTTTTTTAAAGGTTTTATTTATTTATTTGACAGACAGAGATCACACAAGTAGGCAGAGAGGCAGACAGAATGGGGAGGGGAGAAGCAGGCTCCCTGCCGAGCAGAGAGCCCGATGCGGGCCTCGATCCCAGGACCTTGGGATCATGACCCGAGCCGAAGGCAGTGGCCCAACCCACTGAGCCACCCAGGCATCCCAATTTTGCTATTTTTAATAGCACATCTATCTCAGTGGCTTTAGCTTTTACTAAAATCTGAGATCATGCCATACCCAGTATCTGAACATTTTCATTACTTACTTCAAATCTTTTTAAAGATTTACTCAGTACAAAATTCAAGGACTGACATTCCCTGCACTGGGGAAAGCAATCCTCTCTGGACTGAGGTGTTTGGGTGTAGGTACGTAGCATTTTAACTTATAGGAAATTTGAAATTTCTAAACAGATAGAACCTTGTTGGACACTATTGGTGAACTTAAATTAGCTTCCTATCTGTTGCATCATTTGTTATATATTATAGGTATTGATGAGATTCAATGCCTGCTATAAAATAAGAAAGCTGAAACAGAAAAATGCTTCCTGTCCCTAGCACAGAAGAGGCTGGTGCCTGGTACAGTCAAGACACAGACTCTGGAACTCTAGGTGTTAAGAAACAAAAGTGTTTGTTTACTTTAACCGGGGAGGTACTAGTAGTGCCCCAGGGGTGGGGCAAGGGAAGGAATTAGGTAAAGCATATTTTTATATTTTTGTAAATTAATGGTAGTCATATAAAGTGTTACAAGTTTCAGAAACTAATGTAGTAAATACTGAAAATTTTAAAATGTATATAATACTAATTCTAATGATTTCATTATTGGGGAATCTAGCCCATAGAAGTAGAAGAACCAATTTATAAAGACATATGTGCAAAGATGTTTACTACATCAATTTAGTACAGGCCAAAAAGATAGGAATACCCATCTGAAGGAAGTAGATTAATAAATTTTGGTATGTGGAATATTATGTAGCCATTGGAAAAAGAAAGCATTAGAGGTGTATCAGACCTGGCAGGAAGGAATTGTAATAAGGCAGCATGAGAGAGAAAAGTGCATTAACAAATAAGCTCACTGTGTGCGATTGAGTCTGTTTAGGTCTGTATAGGATTGCTTAAACATTTTGTTTCACAGTGGGATAGTTATAGAGCTTTCTGTTTCTTGACCTTCCAGGGTTACTTGCCTCCCATCTATTTCTCAACACTGGTTCTTGAGGCAACTACCCACTCTGGGAGTCTGGGCTGTGTACAGTTTATTTTTTTTAGTTTACGATAATCAGGATAGTTTTTAACACTTATAACCAATAACTCTGACAAACACAGGCACATTATTATTATTGTTATTTTTTTAATTAGTAGTATTGCTCCAAAATTGCTCCTGCTGTGTTTTGTAGGTCCTCAGCCTTGGATCCTCCCTCCCTGTCAAGCTCCATCTTGTAGTGTTTTTCCCTCTCCTTGCATGAGCTGTGCTGCTCATTAGTAGGTCTGTTATATTAGCCACAAAAGAGCTGTCTCTTCTTTCTGGAATGTATAGAAAAATGCTGTGCTGAGGAAAAATAAGTACATAAGTCAGTTTTAAAACTGGAATATAATGTAGCCTAAATATTACTTCAGATGTTGTGATGCTCTACAGCCACAGTGAGAAAAATCTGGAGGAAAAAAAAAACATACTCTTTGTCTTCAGATTTGTTTCATCTTTACAATCTGAACACACTGAAGAAATGTTCAAACTTGAAGAGCATGTCATTTAAAGAGTGGAATTCTTCAAGGTATTCTTATTTTGGTTCAATAGAGGAACCATTTAAAAATGTTTGGGTATTTTTCTTTATTATGTTCAATTAGCCTACATATAGTAAGTACATCATTAGTTTTTTGGGGGGTATTTTTTTTTAAAGATTTTATTTATTTATTTGTTAGAGAGAGAGAGAGAGAGAGAGCGAGCACAGGCAGACAGAGAGGCAGGCAGAGGCAGAGGGAGAAGCAGGCTCCCCGCCAAGCAAGGAGCCCTATGTGGGACTCGATCCCAGGACGCTGGGATCATGACCTGAGCCGAAGGCAGCCGCTTAACCAACTGAGCCACCCAGGCGTCCCTTTTGGGGGGTATTTTAAAGGAACTTTTTACCTTGCTGACTGTTATCACTAAATGTATCTTTTTCTGACTTGTAATTTATCTTCAGTTTCTTTCATTGCCCCACTAACAGATAATAGGAATTGTCATTTCCTTCTACTCTCATTCAATAATATAAATCATTTTAATTAGCTCAGCCTTAATAGTGTATTCATTTGCCAGAGATATCTTGAGTTGAACAATTTTCTAGTCTGGGCAGCTACATTTTAAGCTGTCATCAAATCTCAGATAGTGCCTTTGTAACTATACAATGCTAAGAAATTAAAATACAAGCAGAAATGTTCTTGACACACACAATATAAAGAAAAAAATTAATATTACAGTATCCATTTTTAATTCTTCCCCTTCTCAAGTATAGTTGGTCCGCCTATATGCCAAATTCATTATCTCATCTTGCCTTGTCAAGATAAATCATTATTTTACTGGTTTTAATAATTTAAAAAATAGACTTAGTATTATGAAGAGCTACAGCCAGATTTCTTCACCCTTCATTTAACAATTACCAGAAATTAACTGCTGTAAGTTTTCATGACATGTGCCAGTTATACTGCTGTAATTCATAATTTAAGATAAAGATTTTTTGCAATTTTCTAATAAGATGGTATTTTTTTGCTTAACTAAAAATGATTTCCTAAAAAGTTAATTTTAGCAAATATTAAACAATATGACCTGTTGTGGACAAATGATACAGTCAAGCTTAATTGAGCTGAAAATTATTTTGCAATGTATTTTCAATCAAGAGGAAGTCAACAACAAATAAAAATTGCCTCAAATAGGGAATTAAATCAATAAAGTACATGGTTTTACTATTTTTATTTTAAAATTTGTAATGAAGTGGTAAAGTCAGTTGAAGAAGTGACATGGTGTCCTTGGATCAGACATTTTAATCTAAAAGAGAGAATTCTTAAATTTTATCTGTGTAATACATGAGTCTATCTTTTTGATGATTAAATGTTTTAAATGGACAAAAGTAATTTCATGGGTGACTAATTCCACAGATGGAAGTAATGCCTACCACCTGTTCAAGATAGATGACAACTGATACAGTTGTCCAAACACCTGGGTTTAAGTCCTTGTTTTTTGATTTGCTTGATTTGTGACCTTGGGGGGAGAAAAATATCTATTGCCCAAGATCAGCCTTCTCCATTAAAATATGAAGATAATATGATAATAAAATATTCCCTGCCTATTACGATTCCTGACTTGAAGCTTAACATACAAGTCAAATATTATACAAAAATTAATAATAATTTAGAGGCATTATCTGTAGACATGAGTCTTAGGAGAAATATCACCCTGAAATCTAAAACTTTTGTTAACCTTCAAACATACATTATACACATAATAAGAGAAAATGTAAGAGAGCAATCTTTTTTCAAATGCTACTTCGGAGAAATACTACCAGGAAAATGTATTGCTAAGTCAAAGCTGGGTTCATGGAATGCTGCAGTAAGGTAGAGTCCTACCTTGATAGAATTTCAGTATCAGTAGAGGATATTTACAAGGTTTGGGAATCTGTCTTCAATTCAGTGAATGAATTGGATTTAGATGATATAATATTTTAGAATTGGTGGGTACAATAGCAAGGCACTCATTTCAGAAGCAAACAGCTGTTTCATGTCATCTCCTGAAAAATGAACAATCTTATATATATATTCAGATTGGTTATTCAGAAACTCTCTGGAACAAACAGGGATGTTATTTATAACTTTTATCTTGTTGGACAAGAATTTCCCGGAATAGCAAAGTCATATTGATGAAGACTGTAGAATGGTATTAGTAAAGAGAGCTAAAGATTAAAATGCTATTGATTAGACAGTAAACTGAGTATAGATGGTTAGGGTTCTCACTATACATTCAAAATGTTCAGATTAAAAAATGTTTATTACAGGCACACTATATCTTCCTAATAAATCATAGGCATATTCAGATCAGCCCTAAACCCAATATAAATCCTCTATATTTATCCCTGAAAGTGATTTGAGGCCAACCCAATTTATAGAATAATCCACTGGGAAAATGTTAGATTAGTAGAAACAGAGGTTTTATGACTTTGGCATTGAATTTGCTTTAGATAGAGCTAAAGAGAATTGCTATATTCTCTTCCTCACAAATCATCTGCATCTTGGAGGATGATGGGACCAAGTTTCAGGGAAATAGCTTTTTCATTTACTTTTGTTTTTATAATTGTGCTCTTCTTAGGGAGAGATTATATTTCTTTTAAATTGTTCAGATATGAATATTATAATGATGTTTCTTTATTGATGATACTAATAGTAAGGAGAAAAACATAGACAAAGAGCTCCAGTAGACTAGAGTTAAGCTGTGGAATCTTTTAAGAAGAATAATCATTTGTATTTTTTATGTAAATGTAAATATAAATATCATAACATAAAGATATGACCCATATACTACAAATTAATGTTATGATTTATTATATGCAAATAATCTAATAGGAATTTTGATTAGGTTTCTGAATTAATCTAATAAATTGCATCTGAAAGATAAAGTCTATTATTTATAGTTCAGGGAAGGGCTGAGAGGAGGATTTAGGGACTCAGTGATTTTTTTTTTTTCCTGTAAGCTCAGTGAGCCTTATTATTACAGCCTCCCTTCTAGGAATCTGATACATGCAAAGAAGCTGAAGTTATATTTCTGAAGTATAAAATATTTTCAAGGAAAAGACAATATGCATAAATATCTTACTTTGTCTTGTTACTAATTTAATTGTAAGATGTTTATTGTATAGTTTGCATAATATTTATATCACATCTATAAATACTGATTAATAGCTATTTAGATAGAAAGTATAATAGCTTCTTTTTAAAAAGATTTTTAAAAATTTATTTGACGCAGAGAGAGAAAGCACAAGCAGGGGAGTGAGAGAGGGATAAGCAAGCTCCCTGCTGAGCAGGGAGCCCAAGGTGGGACTTGATCCCACAACCCCAACCCCAGGATCATGACCTGAGCTGAAAGCAGATGCTTAACCATCTGAGCCACCCAGGTGCTTGAAAGTATAATAGCTTCTACCAAATGAAATGAACTCTAATTAATTTCTTTACTCAAAGTGAGTAACTTGTGGTTGAAAAAACCTGTCTTAAATTCAAAATAATAATGATGGTAATAATAATCTTTTCTGTCATCTCTGTAGCTTCTGAACAATTAAAAAAGCAAATAAAAATTTTAAAAAGCAAATGAAGGAATGATGTAAGGAAGGCAGGTAGAAATACGGATGTTCATAATGCACTTTTGTATCTTTGGGTGAAAGAAAGTACATTTGAGGCAAGCACATATAGAGACAAATTATTACTCCAATTAGCCTGTGTTTAATACCATTATCTTCAAGGCCAAAGAAAGTCTTTGTAATGCTCTACATAATGCAGTTAATTTTTTTTAATGCAATTAATTTTTAAAATTCCAAAGCTTTCTTGCCTTACTGTGCAGATTTTAAATGATATAACATATTTAAACTTTAACACTTCAAAAATATTAAACATTTGGCAAAGCCAGTCCCAAGAAAAGTGTTGAAATAGATGGAAATTAAAAAAAAATTAAATAAAAGTTAGTGAAGTACTGGGTGTTTACCCCAAAGATACAGACGTAGTGAACAGAAGGGCCATCTGTACCCCAATGTTCATAGCAGCAATGGCCACAGTCACCAGACGTGGAAAGAACCAAGATATGCCTTTCAGTAGATGAATGGATAAAGAAGATATGGTCCATATATACAGTGGAGTATTATGCCTTCATCAGAACGGATGAATATCTAACTTTTGTATCAACATGGATGGGACTGGAAGAAATTATGCTGAGTGAAATAAGTCAAGCAGAGTCAATTATCATATGGTTTCACTTACTTGTGGAGCATAAGGAATAACATGGAAGACATTGGGAGATGGAGAGGAGAAGTGAGTTGGGGGAAATCGGAGGAGGAGACAAACCATGAGAGACTATGGACTCTGAGAAACAAACTGAGGGTTTTGGAGGGGAGCAGGTTATGGGGGTTGGGTTAGCCTGGTGGTGGGTATTATGGAGAGCATGTATTGCATGGGGCACTGGGTGTGGTGCATAAACAATGAATTTTTGAACACTGAAAAAAAATTAAATGCAAAAAAAAAAAAAAAAAGAAAATTTAGTGGAAAAACAAACAAGTCCAAGAAATAAGGTGCTCCAGAAAGAGGGGCACCTGGGTAGCTCAGTTGGTTGAGCGTCCAGCTGTTGTTTTTGGCTCAGGTTGTGATCTCACGGGTCATGATTGAACTCTGCTTAAAACTCCATGCTCAGCGGGGAGTCAGCTTGAAGATTTTCTCCCTCTGCACCTATCCCCACTTGTGTGTGTACTCTCTTGAATAAATAAACAAACCTTAAAAAATAATATAAAAAAGACATTTTCTAGTAGTAGCTCTAACTATTATCTATGTCTGTAGCCCAAGATATTCGAGGTTTGTATGTACAGAAAATACAGAACTTAAATAACTAACATTAACAGCTTTAACTGAAGGGATACACAGAGTTTAGTAATGATATGTCAGGATTATAAAGTTGTTACTTAATGTCAAATTGAAAAGGAGATTCAGTATAACTTCAGTAATATCCCCAGTAGATTTTGGAACTTAATTACGTAATTCTAATTTTTTTTTAAAAGCCCAACTTAATGACAAAAATCTGAAGAAGAAAAGCAAGACTTTATCTGCCAAATACATCATGAAGTTGTGTTTATTAAGATAAATTAAATGTGATGTTAGTATATCTATCACCAAGTTGATAAGTGCATTAGAATAAGTACCTCAAAATAGACCTGTACAGGGTTTGGATTTTGGTATTTGGACAAAAGTGGTATGTAAAATTAGTGAGGGGAAGATGGATTTTTTGCAATAAAAGAGTTACAAAAATATTTATATTTAAATAATATGACAGTTGATCCCCTCCTCAGAAAAAATAAGGAATTCATTGCTAAAATTAAACTTGAATATTCTTATTAGAGAATGTGAGTTAATATATTTTATAATGTGGAATATGCAATTATTTCTTAAACATGACTCAAAAATACTGATTGTGAAGGAAAGGACAGAAGATAGCCACTCATTCACCTAAGAACCCCTTCAAGGAAAGTGGAACTATAACAAATATCAGAAAATATGTTATTGATACCCTTAATTAGCAAGGTACTGTCTGTGGCCTATAGTCAGGGAAAATGACATACAAAATGTGAAGGTTACCAGTCCAGTTCCTACCTTTAGATATCTACTGCAAGGGGCTAGTGTTTTTGTTCTGGTGGTGGTTTGATTTGACTTGTTTTGTTTTTTGTGGACAGTTTATTTAAATGAGACAAAACAAAATCAGTTTACCCATTTCCCCCCCTGTGCACTCCCCCCTCTCGCAGCCATCAGTCTGTTCTCTGTATCTATGAGTTTATTTTTTTAATTTCATTTTTTTTAGATTCCATATATAAGAGTAATCATATGGCATTGTCTTTGTCTTATTTCACTTGACGTATTTGTACTTGAGGTCCATCCACGTTGTTGCAAATGGCAAGATTTGTTTATTTTTTATGACTAAATAATATTCCATTGTATATGTATCCAGATTTCTTTATTCATTCATCCATTGATGGGCACCTAGGTTGTTTCCATATCTTGGCTATTGTAGATAATGCTGCAGTAAACATGGGTGGGCATCTACCTTTTCAAGTAATATGATTGCTTTGTTCAGATAAATACCCAGAAATGGAATTGCTAGATCATATGGTAAGTCTATTTTTAGTTTTTTGAGGAACATCCATATATAAGTGGTAAGCTCCTTGTCATAGATCTTGATGATGATTTATTTTAATCTAACATCAAAAGCAAAAACAAATGAGTGGGACTGTATCAAATTAAAAGGCTTCTGCACAGTAAAGGAAGCTGTCAACAAAATGAAAAGGCAACCAACTGAATATAGGACAGTACTTGTAAATCATATATCTATTAAGGGACTAATATCCATAATCTACAAAGAACTCATATAATTCAGTAGGAAAAAGGAAATGATCGTATAAAAAGATGAGATGACGTGAATAGACATTTTTCAAAAAAATGCATAATGGGGGCCAACAGGTAAATGAAAAGATACTCTACATTATTAATCATCAGGGAAATGCAACTCAAAACCACATTGGGAATGTTAATTATACTGGAATTTAAAAATTAATAAATAAATATATAAAAATCTATTTTTAAAAAATTTAAAAAACACAATGAGGGCTGTTACCAAAAGACTAGTAACAACAAATATTAGTAAGGATGTGGAAGAAAAGAAATCCTTATGCATTGTTGGGATTGTAATCTGGTGCAGTCTCTGTTTAAAAAGAATGGAAGTTCCCCAAATAATTAAAAATAGAACTAACATATGATCCAGTAATTCCACTTCTGGGTATTTTTCCAGAAAAGGCCAGCATTGATACCAGAATACACTTGAACATTTTTCACTGAAATCAAAGATATATGTGTAATAATGCTTATGTTTTCTTTAAACTTAAAACCTAATTTTAAAATAAACCTCATAACTCATGTATATATAAAATATAAAATACATTATCATATAATTATATTAACATATATTGCTGTAATATATTAATATTACATGTTAATATTATAAATACATTATCATAGATCAATTATTGACTCAAGATAAGTTTAGGTATTTTGCTATTTGTAAAAGTGAGTTAATAGGAACTCTAATACTATCTGATACTAACCTTTAGATATTTTTAACATAGCAAAGACACTAGTATAAAGAGATCAGGGTGCCTGGGTGGCTCAGTGGGTTAAAGGCTCTGCCTTTGGCTCAGGTCATGATCTTAGGGTCCTGGGATGGAACCCCTCATCGGGCTCTCTGCTCAGCAGGGAGCCTGCTTCCCTTCCTCTCTCTCTGCCTGCCTCTCTGCCTACTTGTGATCTCTGTCTGTCAAATAAATAAATAAAATCTTTTAAAAAATAAAGAGATGAAAATAAATATAATAACTTATTATAGGTGCTCTGACAGATATGAGTTCATGTTTCTTGGAAGCAACAAAGACAGGGATGTTCAGTTCTATCTGGAGGGTCAGGTTAACAAAGGACTTCATCAGTGCATCCACTGCATTTACCAAGAAAACTACACTTAACTGAGTCTCCTAACAATAGATACATGACTTAGATTCCTGATAAGCAGGAAATTCACTGACTTACTTCACCCTCCCCCAGCCAAGAGCTCTACAAGGTAGACTTTACTGTTAACTATACACATAATTAACAAACTAAAATACTATTGATGTTGCACATAGGATTCTGTAGTAAGAGGAGGTGGACTGTCCTCCTGGAACTTTTGAACTTTAATTTTCAAGATGATTTGATATTTTGACTTTAGAGTTTACTGTAAATAACTTGATAATATTTAGATAATCTGGATATATTTGAGAAGAAAACCGGTAATATTTATAGAAAGTATTCAGAATTACTGGATAAGATTCAGACAAATACACTTTATTAAGATAAACTCCAGATATTTCTTGTGCTTTTAAGAAAAATGATCAAGAGGGATGCCTGGGTGGCTCAGTGGGTTAAGCCGCTGCCTTCGGCTCAGGTCATGATCTCAGGGTCCTGAGATTGGGCCCCGCATCTCTGCTGAGCAGAGAGCCTGCTTCCTCCTCTCTCTCTGCCTGTTCCTCTGCCTACTTGTGATCTCTGTCTGTCAAATAAATAAATAAAATCTTTAGAAAAAAATAAAAATGATCAAGAAATCATTACTTAAGTCAAGATGAGGTTAGACTTGAGGTCAGATCAGATTGGTGAGGCAGGATAATTTTGAGGCCAGAGCTAGTTTATCAATTAATCTGGTAGGAAAAATTACTGGGTGATATTATTCAACTGAAGGAGATATTAGATGGCAGTTTTAAAAAATCATTCTTGATTTTGGTAAACCTAGGATTTTTCAATTTAATAGCTCTTATACTCTGAGAAATCCTAAGCCAAAGTCTACACGAGTATGTTAAAGAGCAAAAAAGTATTTTATTCAAAATAGTACCTTATTCACCTGCCTCCCCTCTGCTAACCATCAGTTTGTTCTCTGTAGTTAAGAATCTGTTTCTTTGTCTCTCTTACTTGTTTTTCCTTGGCTCATTTGTTTTGTTTCTTAAATTCCATATGTGAGGGAGATAATATGATATTTGTCTTTATTTTGCTTATGATTATACTCTAGCTCTATCCATGTTGTTGCAATGGTAAGATTTCATTCTTTTTATGATATGTGTTACACAAATTTCATTGCATATATTTTGTATATATTTCAAATGTTTCATTATTTTATTATATATTTAATATATCACTTTATAGATATATACGTGGTATGTATAATATATATATCACTTTTCCTTTACCTGTTCATAAATAGGTAGACATTTGGGTTGCTTCCATAGTTTGGTTAGTGTAAGTATTGCTGCAGTAAACATAGGGGTGCAAGGGGGTGCCAGGGTGGCTCAGTTGGTTGAGTGTCTGACTCTTGATTTCAGCTCGAGTCATGACCTTAGGGGTGTGGGACTGAGCCCCACAGTGGGCTCTGCCCTCAGCAAGGAGTCTACTTGTCCCTCTCCCTCTGCTCCTTCCACTGCTGTCTCTCTCTCTCAAATTAAAAGAATCTTAAAAAAAATAAACAAACATAGGAGTTGCATATATCCCTTTGAATTAGTATTTCTGTATTCTCTGGGTAAGTACCCAGTAGTATGACTCGTGGATCATAGAGTAGTTCTATTTTTAATTTTTTGAGGAACCTCCATGCTGTTTTCTAGAGTGGCTGCACCAGTTTCCATTCCACCAACAGTACCAGAGTGTTCCCCTTTCTCCATGTCTCTGAAATACCTGTTGTTTCTTGTGTTTTTGTTTTTAGCCATTCTGACAGGTATGAAGTGGTATCTCATTGTGTGTGTGTGTGTGTGTCTTTAAGATTTTATTTATTTATTTGACAGACAGAGATCACAAGTAGGCAGAGAGGCAGGCAGAGAGAGAGGAAGGGAAGCAGGCTCCCTGCTGAGCAGAGAGCCAGATGTGGGTCTGGATCCCAGGACCCTGGGATCATGACCTGAGCCTAAGGCAGAGGCTTTAACCCACTGAGCCACCCAGGCACCTCTCATTGTGGTTTTGATTTGCATTTCCCTAATGATGAGTGATGTTGAGCATCTTTTTGTGTGTCTGTTGGCCATCTGTATGTCTTCTTTGGAGAAATGTCTGTTAATATCTTCTACCTATTTTTTAATTGAATTGTTTTTTGGGTGTTGAGTCATCAGTTCTTTATATATTTTGGATACTGATCCATTATCACATATATCATTTGCAAATATCTTCTACCATTCTCTAGGTTGCCTTTTAGTTTTGTTGATTATTTCCTTTGCTGTGCAGGAGCTTTTTATTTTCATGTAGCCCCAATAGCTTATTTTTGTTTTTACTTACCTTGTCTGAGGAGACATCTCTAGAAAAATGTTGCCACAGCCAACGTCAGAGAGATTACTGCCTGTGCTCTCTTCAGAGATTTTTATGATTTTGGGTCTCACACTTTGGTCTTGAATTCATTTTGAGTTTATTTTTGTGTATGGTGAAAAAAAGTACTCTAGTTTCATTCTTTTGCATGTAGCTTTCCAGCTTTCCTAGCACCTTTTGTTGAAGAGACTGTCTTTTTCCCATTGGGTATTCATTCCTCATTTGTGGAAGATTAATTGACCATATAATTGTGGGTTTATTTCTGAATTTTCTGTTTCATTCCATTGATTGATGTTTCTATTTTTATGCTAGTACCATACTGTTTTAATTACAACTGCTTTGTGATATAACTTGAAATCTGGAATTGTGATACTCCAGTTGGTTGTTTTTTTTTTTTTTCCCCAAGATTGCTTTGGTTATTTGAGGTCTTTTGTAGTTCCATGCAAATTTTAGGTTTTCTTTGTTCTAGTTCTGTGAAAAAAATGCTGTTGGTATTTTGATAGGGATTGCATTAAATCTGTAGAATACTTTGCATGAAATCTGTAGAATGCTTTTGGGTAATAAAGACATTTTAACAATATTTATTCTCCCAACCCATGTGGTTGGAATGTCTTTCTATTTCCTTACATCATGTTGAATTTCTGTCATTAGTGTTTTATAGCTTTTAGAGTATAGATGTTTCACCTCTTTGGTTAATTTATTCTTAGGTTTTTTATTTTATTTGGTGCAATTGTTAATAGGATTGTTTTCTTAATTTCACTTTCTGCTACTTCATTAGTAGTATATAGGAATGCAACAAATTTTTGTCATTGATTTTGTATTCTGTGACTTTACTGAATTCATTTTTCAGTTCTAGTAGTTTTTTGGCAGTCTTTAGGGCTTTCTATATATAGTATCATGTCATTTGAATATAGTGAGAATTTTACTTCTTTCTTACCAGTTTGGATGGCTTTCATTTTTAAGGTTGCCTAATTGCTGTGGCTAGGACTTCCACCAATATGTTGAATTAAAGAGGTGAGAGTGGACATCCTTGTTTTGTTCTTGACCTTAGAAGAAAAGCTCTCAGTTTTTCACCATTGATATGATGTTGCCTTTGGGTTTTTCTTTTTTTTTAATTTTTTAAATTTTTTTTTAGATTTTTATTTATTTGTTAGAGAGAGAAAGCACAGGCAGACAGAGTGGTAGGCAGAGGCAGAGGGAGAAGCAGGCTCCCTGCCAAGCAAGGAGCCCGATGTGGGACTCGATCCCAGGATGCTGGGATCATGACCTGAGCCGAAGGCAGCTGCTTAACCAACTGAGCCACCCAGGCGTCCCGCCTTTGGGTTTTTCATATAAGGCCTTTACTCTGTTGAGATATGTTCCCTCTAGACCTAATTTGCAGAGGGTTTTTTATCAGGAATGGATGTACTTTGTCAAATATTGTTTCTGCATCTATCGAAATGATCTTATGTGTGTTATTTTGCAAACTAATGTACTTGGCATTTTATTCTATAATTTTTAAAGATTGATTCATTTGAGAGAGAGGGAGTGTGAGCAGGGGGAGGAGCAGAGGGAGGGAAAAAGAGAGAATCCTCAAGCAGACTCTTTGCAGAGAACAGAGCCCAGTGTGAGGCTTGATCCCAGGATCCTGAGAGCATGACCTAAGCCAGAATCAAGAGTCCAGTGCTCAATCAACTGAACCACCCAGGTGCCCTGATCATAAAGTTTTGTTTTTTTTTTTATCATTTCTTATTGATGTGATATGTCACATTGATTATTTTGTGACTGTTGAGCCACCTTTGCATCCCAGGAATAAATCTCACTTGACTGTGGTGTATGGTTTTTTTAAATATATTTTTGGATTCAGTTTGCTAGTATTTTGATGAGGATGTGTTAAAAGATTTTATTTATATATTTGTGAGAGAAAGAGAACATGAGTGAGCAAGTGAGTGGAATGGGGGAGTGGTGGAGGGATAGGGACAAGCAGACTCTGCACTGAGCTGGGAGCTCAGTACAGGGCTCCGTCACACAACACTGACATCATGACTTGAGCTGAAATCAAGAGTCAGAGGCTCAAGTGATTGAGCCACCCAGGCACGCTGGTTGAGGAATTTTTTTTTTTTTTTAAGATTTTACTTATTTAATTTTGAAAGAGAAAGAGAGCATGCGTGGGAGTAGGGAGAGGAAAAGGAGAGAGACAAGCAGACTCCATGCTAAGTGTGGAGCCCATCCTGGAGCTCAGTCCCATTATCCTGAGATCATGACCTGAGCTGAAACTAAGAGTCTGACACTTAACTGACTGAGCTACCCAGGTCTTGTTGTGGATTTTTGCATCTATATTCATGGGAGATACTGGTTTGTAGTTCTCTTTTTTGGTTTTATCTTTATCTGGTTTTGGTATCGGAGTGATACTGGCCTCATAAAATGAATTTGGAAGTTTTCCTTCCTCTTATATTTTTTGGAATAGTTTGAGAAGAATGGGTAGTAACTCTTTTTGAAATATTTGGTAGAATTTGTCTATGATGCCATCTAGTCGTAGACCTCTGTTTCTTTTTTTTTTTTTAAGATTTTATTTATTTATTTGACAGAGATTACAAATAGGCAGAGAGGCAAGAGAGGCAGGCAGAGAGAGAGGAAGGGAAGCAGGCTCCCCACTGAGCAGAGAGCCTGATGCGGGGCTCGATCCCAGGACCCTGGGATCACGACCTGAGCCGAAGGCAGAGGCTTTAACCCACTGAGGCACCCAGGCACCCCTAGACATCTGTTTCTTGATTAATAATTCAGTTTCATTGCTGGTCACCAGTTTGTTCAAATTTTCTATTCCTTCCTGCTTTAGTTTGGCAGGCTATATGTTTTTAGGAATTTATCAATTTCTTCTATGTTGTTCAGTTTGTTAGCATATAGATTTTCATGATATTCTGTTATAATTGTTTGTATTTCTCTGGTGTTCATTGTTATTTCTCCTCTTTAATTAGTAATTTTGTCTCTTTGGGTCCTTTTTCTCTTTCTCTCATTTTTTTTTTTTTTAATGAGTCTGGCTGTAGGTTTATCAATGTTGTTGATTTTTTTCAAAGAACTACCTCCTGCTTTCATTGATCTATTCTACTGGTTTTTGTTGTTTTGTTTTTATTTTCTATATCATTCATTTCTGCTCTAATATTTATAGTTTCTTTCCTTTTGCTGGGTTTGAATTTTGTTTGTTCTTTTTCTAACTCTTTTAGATGTAAATTTAGAATGTTTATTTGCGATGTTTCTTGATTCCAGAGGTAGGCCTATATTGCTATAAACTTCCTTCCTAGAACCACTTTTCCTGCATCCCAAAGATTTCGTACCTTTGTATTTTCATTTTTATGTAATTTTTGTTTTCTTTTTTGATTTCTGGGTTAATCCATTCACTGTTTAATGGTATGTTATGTTTTAAAGATTTTATTCATTTATTTGAGAAATAAAGAGAGATTGGGAGCAGGGGGAAGAACAGAGGGAGAGGGACAAGGAGACTCCATGCTCAGCACAGAGCCTAACGCAGTGCTCCATCCCATGACCCTGAAATCATGACCTGAACTGAAATCAAGAGTCAGACACTTAACCAACTGAGCCACCCAGGAGCCCCTAATAGCATGTTATTTAACCTACATGTATTGTGCTCTTTCCAGATATTTTTTTGTGTTTGATTTCTGGTTTCATAGTGTTTTGCTCAGAAAAGATGCATGGTATGACTTCACTTTTTTTTTTTTTTTTTAAATTTGTGGAGACTTGTTGTAGCCTAATATGTGATCTCTTCTGAAAAATGTTCTATGGGCACTTAGAAGAATGTGTATTCTGCAGTTTTAAGATGGAATGTTCTGAATATGGCTGTTAAATCCATCTGGTCCAAACATAATTGTTTTGATGGTCTGTCTACCAATGTAAGTAGGTTGTTAAAGTCCCCTACTATTATTGTATATTACTGTTGATTATTTTATGTTTGCTATTAACAGTTTTATGTATGTGGGTATTCCAATGTTGGGTATATAAATATTTACAATTATCATATCTTCTTGTTAGTTTGTCCCTTTTATTATTATATAGTGTTCTTCTTAGTCTCTCTTTTTTTTTTAAGTAATTCTTTTTTTTTTTAATATTTTATTTATTTATTTGTCAGAGAGGAGAGAGAGAGAGCACACAAGCAGGCAGAGGCAGAGAGAGAAGCAGGCTCCCCGCCGAGCAGGGAGCCCATGCGGGACTGATCCCAGGACCCTGGGATCATGACCCGAGCCGAAGGCAGCGGCTTAACCCACTGAGCCACCCAGGCGTCCCTTCTTAGTCTCTTATTATAATCTTTGTTTTAAAGTCTATTTTGTCTGATGTTAAGTATTGGTATTCCAGCTTTCTCTTGACATTCATATTTGCATAATAAATATTTCTCCATCCCTTCACTTTCAATCCACAGGTGTCTTTGGTCTGAAATGAATGTCTTTTTTTTTTTTTTAAAGATTTTATTTATTTATTTGACAGAGAGAGAGATCACAAGTAGGCAGAAAGGCAGGCAGAGAGAGAGGGAGAAGCAGGCTCTCTGAGAGCCTGCATGGGAGGCTGATGGGAGGCTCTCGATCCCAGGACCCTGAGACCATGACCTGAGCAGAAGGCAGAGGCTTAACCCACCGAGCCACCCAGGCGCCGCTGAAATGAGTGTCTTGTAGGTAGCATAATAATAGGTCTTTTTAAAAATTTTTTTAAACATTTTTATTTATGTATTTGATAGACAGAGATCACAAGTAGGCAGAGAGGCAGGCAGAGAGAGGAAGGGAAGCAGGCTCCCCGCTGAGCAGAGAGCCTGATGGGAGGCTCTCGATCCCAGGACCCTGGGATCATGACCTGAGCCGAAGGCAGAGGCTTTAACCCACTGAGCCACCCAGGCGCCCCTAGGTCTTTTTTTTTTAATCCACTTTTACCCTGTGTCTTTTGATTGGAACATTTCCTCCCTTTACATTCAAAGTAATTACTGATAGATACACATTTATTACCATTTTGTTACTTGTTTTATTTGTTTAGTAAGCAAGGGAACTTATATGCTAGGCTTAGATGGGCAGCTGCAAATGAGTAGATCTCTACACCTGCTGACCAGAATCTTAAACATTTATAGATTTATAGAGTTTAAACATTTATAGAGGCCTTAACTGGGTTCAATCACATAAACAGTCCAGGTGATCTCAACATCATATTACTCTCTCAAGACTATGTCCCTGGGGCAGCTTCTGGGAGGAGGGAAAGCAAGTGGGATGCACATGGTAAGGATAGGGCAGTGGGAGAAGGAGCTACCAGTTGACCGTGTGCAGCTCAGAGGTCAGTTGCTGGTCACATCCTCTTGATGACCTCCCCCAACACTCCATCCCCCCTGGACTGGCTCTTACAATCTCACATGCTCCTCTCTACCACAAAATGGCCTGAGTAGTCAGCAGAGGGTTTTATCAGCATGGAGGTGGCTCCTTTGGTGGCTCTTTTGCTGCATTGAGGGTGGATGCCACAGCAACAATATAGGTGCATGCAAGGAAAACACAGATTAAGACAGTGATTTCCCAATCACTGACAATTTTTTCTGCCACCAGCCCCCTGATTTGAACCACTGATTTATGAAATCCCATACACAGGTGTTTACTTCTGTCATCATGTGATTTAATAAAGATGATCCATTAGTAGACACATCAGGTATGAACACACAACATTCTGTTTGGATAACAGCAAGATGCCTTCCTGTGAGGCAATTATAAAGTCCAAGGCCATCCTGTTTTGGAAGATAGCTTTTCTCATTAGGGATATTTCAGTGTTCAGTTAAAAACGAGCTTTATTGGCTATCATTTAAGGCTTGCTGGGTGAATTTAGTAAGGGCTTCTGTGTGTGCTATAATGTCCTCCAGGCTAATGGAGGGAACAAAGACAGCAGCCAAATGATCATAGCAGTGAAAAACAGAGCATGTTCATCTGGTCTTGAGAAGAGAGGGAAGTTAGCGAGAAAGATTCAGATTAAAAAAAAAAAAAATGTGTTGCTCATACTTTGAGTTTTTGGAGCCTGTTGATCATTGGTGCTTTATGAAAAACAATATTGGTATTATTTCCCATGCTAACTCTATGTTTTGTGGAGTTGGGACTGCAAGGGGAAGGCTTTTGAATGTATACAGAAATTCTGGCAGAAGTGTAACATCAAACTTGAAATTATACCTTGTATTCTCTCAGATGGCAAATAAAATGTGACTTGGTATAAAGAACACAAGCCAACTTTAGATATGCATGGACTGTGATGCTTACCAGCCGTGGGACAGTGAAGGTATTATTTCCTCTTCCATAAAACTGGGAAGACTGAGACAGCTGATGAATGCATTTCTCTTAACCTTGAGTATTCTCCAATCTAACATGATATGGACTGGTTTTGTTTTGTTTTTTTTCAAGGTAGATGCAAGTCTTTCAAGGTTGGCTCTTGCTTTTCTTGCACGCCACATTACTATCCTTCACTTAGTGCTTACAGAATGAAAAAGTGAGTGATGTTATGCAAAACGGTGTTGTCTTTATTACAATGCAAAATAGTAAGTGTTTCTCATAGCAACCAGTTTACTCACATGAGATAATTGTTTCTAACTGTAGAGAATCCATGGCTTGGGGATCATGAATCTTTAATGGATTTTGAGGTTTAGAGGCACTGGAATAAAAAATAAACCATGGGACTGTTGAGTAATGTTCATTATGCATTAAATTTTGCCATGCGTCAGAAGGATAATATGTTTCTATGAATTCCATTTCTATTTCTCATTATCTGCATCCTACATCATTAACTTTTAATGAATCTGGGCTTTTATTTGCTGTCCCACCATCGGAAAAGTTCATTTTTCTTCTCCAATGCCTAGCACTTTTGAAGAAACAAAGCGTATTTTCTTTTGGTATGAAACTCATATTTACAGCTGGGTCTTATTCTCTTGAGTTTGTAATAGCTGAAAACAGAAGGAGATAGAGTCCTTGGCAAAAAGTCTCCAAGAATTTGTCATCAAACCATCACATTGTCACTCCAAGAGCAAGAATTTTATTTTCTGAGGGAAACCGGGGAGATTATGTCTTGACATAAATTTCCGATATCCCAAAGAAACACTAGAACAATGCATTTCAAAATGTTATAAACTGAAGGAATTATTCTCAGATATCATGAAGTCAGGCAATATGACATTCTGTAGGGGAATATATTTAGGACAGGGTTCTATTTCATTGATTCTTATCTTATGCCAGAGAGTGGCTTCTTTTTAATTGCTGTGCGTAAAAGTGTATCTGACTTGTGGACAGTGAGCAGTCTGGTTCCAACTGAAGATCCCCATGGCATGGGGCCTGCCCTACTGAAATGAGCAAAAGTAAGTGAAAAAAAAATATCTATTTCTTCTATTTAAGGAGAGGTTACATACAAAGGGCCTGGGACTTGATTCACATATGGAGAATGCAATTATCATGTCCATAGAGTGACCTCTTATAACTCAGACCTACCTATGTGGCTCTGGCTTTTTATACTTCACTGATCTCTACTGCTGAGGGCTGCGAAATCCAGAGAACTTTATTCAGCCTCTCTTATTTGTAGACTGAAAAGTGTTTTTCTGCCAATACAAGCTCTGTGATTTCTACAAATCTGATTAACTATATTTGCTTAGGGATAGATTAGGATTTTTCTCACATATCATTCAGCTGCCCTCAAAAAGTTCTCAGTCTAGGGACGCCTGGGTGGCTCAGTTGGTTAAGCATTTGCCTTCGGCTCAGGTCATGATCCCAGGAAGATCGAGTCCCACATCGGGCTCCTTGCTCGGCAGGGAGCCTGCTTCTCCCTCTGCCTCTGCCTACCACTCTGTCTGCCTGTGCTCGCTCCCCGCCCCCGACAAATAAATAAAATCTAAAAAAAAAAAAAAGTTCTCAGTCTAACATTCAAGATTAAGGTACTGTTTCTATCTTAGATATCCTCACTCTGTGGTCCAAAGGGTCTGAATGGTCTTACACAGAACCATCAGGAGGTTATCAGGGAAATAATGGGCAGGGTTATATAAGGATTACATTATAACATAAATATATATATAAAATATATATAATAAGGATCCTATAATCCTATTCTGTTGAAGCAAAGCAGCTCTGCCTTCCTTATCTATTGTACCTAGTAAGATTGCCTAAGATTAAAGTTCAAGAAAAGATTAACTGCAAAAACCTGGGCAGTGATGGTTCTAACTTAATTTTTCTCTCTAATACTCTAAAAGACCTCTGCTCTGTTAAATTATATCCTCTCTTTACTCAGAATATTATTGTGCCTTGTTGAGACTTTGCCGTATTTAATGCAAGGCCTCAGGCTGTGAAAGCTGTGTGGAGCAAGTTTCTGGTCTGGGACACTCACACTCTGCCTTCTTGTCAAGCATCTCAATCCTTCTTTAAAATCTAGTCATGTGGGGCACAGTGGGGTGTCTACTTCTCCCTTCACCCCCCTCGCCGCCATCTTCCTGATTCATGCTCTTTTTTACTCTGCCCCTCTCTGTTTCTCAAATAAGTAAAACAAATCTTAAGACAAATAAAAATAAATAAATTAAATCCAGCTCAGTCACATAAATATCCTGCATGCCAGAATAGAAATGGCCTCTTCCTTTCTGTACCAACGAGGAGATTCAACTCATACTGTGTTTCTGAACTAAGTAAGATATCAGAATTAAGGCTCTTATATGCCCCAAGTGGAGATGCGTGGCAGTTGAATCACAGTGTTCAGGGTTGTGTAGGAAAAAACTGTTTTCCTATCTCCAGGTTAAAAACAAGCATAATTCTCTTAGTTTACAAACAGACCATGGTATTACTGTAGTTGGGAGGATTTAGATATTTGGATTTTTGATCACAGGGTGACAGTCTCAGAAATATCATGCCTAAGTAGTCTCTTAACTTACAGCTGAGCATGTCCCCCACTAACACAGACTTTCTCATAAACAGTGCTCCTTTGCTTTCTAGTGTAATGACCCATCTATCTCCGTGTGAACTGCACTTCTTCGCTTTCAGAGAAGTGTTTAGGTGTGTGTTAGATAGAACAGAGTGTTGTAACAGTGACTTCAAATTCCATAAGAAATTAGAGGAATTTCTGATTACCTGTCATGACCAATGGAATCTTCCCATCTCTTCTTAAATGTTGTACATCAGTGTATTAAATAAATATTTATCTTTGTAGAACATGTGATAGTGGTTTATTGAATATGGTCTAATAGGGATTGAATCCATGATCTGTTAATTAGCAACTGGATGACCCTGGTCATGATCTCTACCCTTGACTAGCCTAAAAATGAAGAGATACCACCTCACACCAGTCAGAATGGCTAAAATTAACAAGTCAGGAAACAATAGATGTTGGAGTGGATGTAGAGAAAGGGGAGCCCTCCTACACAGTTGATGAGAATGTAAGCTGGTGCAGCCACTCTAGAAAACAGTATGGAGGTTCCTCAAAACGTTGGAAATAGAGCTACCCTATGACCCAGCAATTGCACTACTGGGTATTTACCCTAAAGATACAAATGTAGTGATCTGAAGGGACACATACATCCAAATGTTTATAGCAGCAATGTCCACAATAGCCAGATGATGGAAAGAGCCTAGATGTGCATCAACAGGTGAATGAATAAAGAAGATGAGGTATATATATACAATGGAATATATATAAACTGAG
>RCUC01101547.1:0-18609 GCA_003697995.1 Taxidea taxus jeffersonii | reverse complement strand
TTTGGCTCAGGTCATGATCTCAGGGTCATGAGATGAGCCCCTGAATGTAGTGTCTGCTTGAGATTCTCTCCTTCTCCCTGTGCCCTTCCTCTCTCTCTCTGTCTCTCAAATAAATAAATAAAATCTTTTTTTTTCTTTAAGATTATCATGTTTAGTTCTGATAACAATTCCATGGAGTAATATACATTCAGTAAATGCTGATATTCAAAAATGCTAACTCATCCTCAGCAACTGGGAAAAAAGTTAATGAAGTCAGGGACCAAGTCTTTCTTATTTAGGTATATATTACCAGAATCAAGCATAGTGCCTTATACATAACCATGATCCAATGTGCATATTTGTTCAATCAATGAATTAATAAAAAAACATTCACGATCTATCCACCCTTTGTATCATGAATAAGCAGCTCTACCCATCCTCCTCCCCCCAAATATAGGGAGCCAATTTTCACTCCCCCATATTGCCTGGCAATCTTTCCTAGCCATCAAAAGAATTAAGATATTCATCTCTGTGCTGTTAGGACTTTGCTTTTCCTCCCTTGCCTCATCTTTTTATATTCACCCAGAGGCCACTGGTCTCAGAGAACAGAAATATGGAGAGAATAACAACATGCTGTTCTGTGGGAAATACAGTCACCCAAAGCAACTTACTGTGGATGGGAGATAGAACAACACTATATGGAACCTTGGTCAGCTTTGAAGTAAGCTAGAACTCGACAGATATTTCAGTCTGTAAAAGAAGGGCTCTCAAGCAGTGCACCATGGAGTGGAGAAGGAAGCCCAAGGGCCCTCATCAGCCCTGATGGCAAGTAGACTGAACGCAGCAGTCCCCACTTGCAAATATGTAGAGAGACGAAGACAAAATTATGCTGACCAAAAATAAAAAGTACTGAAAAATAAGGTAAATGTAATTTCATATGGAACAAACTTCTGAAGGAAACAGAATAAAACCCTACAAAGATTTTTTTTACATTCTCAGAAGATATTTGAGTTGGGAATTCTCAAAACCACAGCAGCTGATCTTGCTGCCTCTCCCTTGTAGTTGCATAGACTTCTTTCTGCTCATCTATGTCTACTTCATTTTCTTTTTTCCCTTATGGCTTTCTATTCTGTGAAACAGGAACATGTCATGAAAAGGAGACAATAGGCTAAGATTATTTATAATTAATATAATAAGTAATTATAGTAGATGCATGGCATAGATTACAAGCTAAGATAAAATGTTCTATAAGAAAGTGAGGCATGAAAATCAAATTGAGACAAGCCATATTTTTAATGTTGGTGACAACATTGATACTGCAGATAATCAAATAATCATGGTGGAAGACAAACGTGAGAAACACTCTCCAAATTTATCAGGAAGCGGGGGAAGAAAATCTTTGAAAGAGGATGACAGATAAGGAAATAAGACAATGGAGATCAAACCTATTAATTATATATGTTCCCCAGGGGCAAAATGTGAAGAATGATTGGAATAGAGGCAGAAATCACAGATGAAGAATGCATTCCATTGCTAGTTTTAAGAAATGATTGAATACACTTATCAAAAGTGTCAAGGTTATAAAACACTGTCACAGATTGGAGCATTCTAAAGAGGCATGACAACTAAATGCATTGAATTCTGGCAGAGAAAAGGCACGATACTGGAAAAACTAGGGAAAACAAAATAAAGTCTGTAGTTCAGTTAAAAATATTACACTAATGTTAATTTCTTTGATAAACATACCATTTTGCATAACATGTTGACATTAGCTAAATCTGGGAGTATATGGGAATTCTGTATACTGTCTTTGCAATTATTCTGTAAATCTAAAATTACTTCAAAGTAAAATGTTTTAAAAAATAATTAAAGAGTCAATCAAAGCAGTTGACTGTATTTCTGGAAAATATATTTTTTTAAAAGATTTTATTTATTTATTTGACAGAGATTACAAGTAGACAGAGAGGCAGGCAGAGAGAGGAAGGTAAGCAGGCTCCCCGCTGAGCAGAGAGCCCTATGCAGGACTCGATCCCAGGACCCTGGAATCATGACCTGAGCCGAAGGCAGAGGCTTTAACCCACTGAGCCACCCAGGCACCCCTGGAAAAATTATTGAAAAGTACCCTAGATGTGCAGAAATTCAGGCAAAATTTTAATTATTTAATTAAAAGGATAAAAATAAAACCCTATATGCATCTAGAGAAAATAACGTAGTTAGCTCCAAAGACCTAATTAACTTACAAAGCATCAAAATACTCCAGTGAACAAATCAGAAATTCCAGGACAGGGATAGGAATAGAATTGTGGGAAATTTTTGTGTATGTATTTGTATATATATAAATATGCATATGTGTATACACAACATTTGCATATATTTAAAGCTTAGAGTTACAAAGACATACTTTTCCCAATTGTCCATGAGATGTTTGTTTATAAAATTAGAACAGTAATTAAATTGCAGATAGAAGAAACTCATGGGTCATAAAAGAAAATCACAAGTACAATTACAGACTGTTAGAAGAGTATAATTTGGAGAACTATATATAAATTTATTTATTTAATTCTATCAAAAATCTATCGAAGTTGTAGTCAGAAGCAAATTCATAACCCTTAATGTCTTCATTACAGGTAAGAATATACTTGAAAAAGCACAGGATTTAAGAAGACATTAAATAATTTTTAAAATCTTATTACAAAAATCAAGATAACACGACTAATTTTTTAAAAGACTGTATTACTATAAAACAGCTAAATAAGTCCTAGCACTGGTTCTATGAAAAAAACAAACAAAAAAAACCCATAAAAATGTTTTAAAATGCTGATGAAACTTACTGAATAATGAATATAATAAATAATGAAGTATATATTTGTATAATAAATATTAATATAGAGATTAAACAAATAGAAAATACTCTGTGATTCTAAAAATAAGAACATCTGGATAGAATACTTGAGTTTATGGGAAGTAGTATATTACCAAAAATGATTCAATTAAAGATTTAAAAATACAAAAAGATGATCACAGGAAAATTATTCAAATGTTTATCTGAAAACTACTTTTTAAAATAGTTTATCTAAAATTTATATAGATTTTCAAAAAACAGATCATCTTGTGCTACAGAAGTTACTCAAGGTTTTTAGGAGCTAAGCCTGAAACTAGATACAAAAAGTATCAGAAAGAAATTTAAAAACACAAACCTTACTTATTATAAACTGAATCCATTAGTACAAAGAAATTAGCCACCATGGCTAAGTAGGGTTTATCCTGAAAATTCAGGCAGAGTATTGAGAAATCTCATAATATAATTATTCAAAAACTAGGCCTAATAAGAAAAAAAGACATATCATTTAATCATTTGGATGTTTCCAAGGCATTCAGCAGCATTCACTATTCATTTTTTTTTAATTTAAAAATAGAAGAATATTTTTCAACATGATAAACTTGGGTAGACAATAATATAAGAAGCAGACAAGAAGAGATGACTATTGCAGTGGAATCTTTTTAAAAACCCTTTAAAAAGGAAAATATATCTATTTATTCAGAAAGCCCACTAAAGCACTCTGTAACTCTTAGGATTAATAAGCACAATGAAATATAATACAACACAATTAAAAATAAGATAAGTATACATGGCTCAATTGTTGTCAGACTAGAGATTGACAATGACATATGAATAAAACACACACAAACTATTTTGGAAAAACTTTGAATAGAGGCTTGAAATTTCAATGTCAAGAAAATATTACATTTTCCTGAGAAATATAAAAATTATTTGTGTAACCATATTAGATGTTGTAAATGTTTCACTCATTGTATTGGTTAACTGGGCTCTC
The DNA here is from genome assembly GCA_003697995.1 of Taxidea taxus jeffersonii. Classification (NCBI taxonomy): domain Eukaryota; kingdom Metazoa; phylum Chordata; class Mammalia; order Carnivora; family Mustelidae; genus Taxidea; species Taxidea taxus. Next base: position 14,797 of record RCUC01101547.1, on the reverse strand, counting down.
CTCACACTGGTCTAGTCACACAGGATAATACAGAGCAGTACGTAACACATCCTTGAGGCAGGATCCAGACTAAGAAAGGTACCACATGCCCAAGGTCATGAAAAGCCAGCTGCTGTCTGAGATTTAAACTACAAAAGGGACTACCAGTACCATTTTTCTCAAAGTGGAGATCACAGCAACTCACCAGAGACTATGCAGGAAAATGTGAAAAATCATTTTGAAGTATGAAGTTTACTCATTATTTTGAAACATTGATAGCATGGTGGTCTATAGGGAGCTCTTTTTGTTTTAGAAAATATCATACTAGACCACTCTGATTTGAGAGTAGGGTATTGAAGAAATGATATGGAGACAGGAGGAAAAGGAGAGAGCCAAACTGTTTTGAGACCCAGAACATTCCTACCTACTCAAAATTGAGTCATTAAGAAAAGTTCAATAAGAAGTAACATGATGTGGTGGGAGATCAGAGTCATGGGGAAAAAAAATGTCCCGTGAGGAATTCAATTCAACATGATAGGACCCTGATGAGCATTAAGGAGGGCATGTGATGTATGAGCACAAGTGTTACATGCAACTGCCGAATTACTGAACTCTATCTCTGAAACTAATGATGTACTATATGCTGGCTAATTGAATTTAAAGTAAAAAACAAACAAAAAACCATGCTAGGACCCTGAAGCATTTTTTTTTAAATATTTTATTTATTTATTTGACAGACAGAGATCACAAGCAGGCAGAGACACAGGCGGAGAGAGAGGAGGAAGCAGGCTTCTGGCTGAGCAGAGAGCCTGATGTGGGGCTCGATCCCAGGACCTGGGATCATGACCCGAGCCGAAGGCAGAGGCTTTAACCCACTGAGCCACCCAGGCGCCCCCCCCCTGAAGCATTTTTAACACATAGATGTGTAGTATTTCATCCTGAATGCTTTCCTGTATAATGCTATGCCGTCAGTCTTCATGCCACCTGTCCTCACAACATGCCCCCCCACTCCTACCCCACCATCACCAAACAATTTCAGTAAAAACCCATTATAAGAAATATTTTGGGGAAGCAATATTGTTGGAAATTTTAAAAGGTGTCTTTGTTCCATACACAGGTCAATGTGGAGCAGAAAGAACCCCTTGGAAAAAGAGAATAAGAAATCAGAACCACTACTAGAGTAGAAATACATAAGTTTCCGAGAATCATGAAATTTGTGAGGAGGCCTTAGACTTCTGTGTGGTCCAAGGAAACTAACTCATTTGTATATCAATCTCAAAGGACCAAGGGACAAGAACTGATAGTTGAATGGCATTATTTTAAGGAGTAAGGTCCAAATTTTAGAACTAAGAATAAGAAAATACATTTTAAAAATGTTGAATTTCCCACATGTTCGTTTAGGTCTTCTTATGTCCACAGGAAAGTTCACTTCATTTTACTGAAATTTGGCAGACATTTCTGTGATATATTAAAATAGATTGGGAGAGCTATGTGTACAGAATCAGGGAACAGAATGACTCAAAGTCCAGAGTAACCCTTGCTTTCAACTTGTCTAAACACCGTAATGTATTCTGGAAATCATCTGGCCAATTTGGCACATAGAAAAGCAAGCAAGGCAAGTATATTTTAGCAGTGTATTTCCAGCACTACTCAGAGAGTAAAGTGGACCCTGATGGAAAGGATGGTAGCACTCATGTCCCTCAGAAAGGCTCTCCTCAATCAGAGTAGAGTGCATTACACGAGCCTGTCACCAACATTCCTCAAATTCAAAGGATACCTCTTGCTCCAGAGTCACACTTTCTCAGCAGCCTTTAGATACAACTGGACAGTATTTTGGTCTTCATAATTTTTGCCTACTGTAAGAGAAAGTATTAGCTCCTGACATGAGAGTAATAGTTCTCTTACATATTGTAATTCTCATCATGCATTCATCCATTCACTTTCAGACTGATTTAATGGTCATCTGTGAATGCACACCCAACCTAGAAAGATTGATCCCCAATCAATGAAACTACAAAGTTTCTGGGCATGGAAAACTAAGAGCCACAGCTAAATCAATCAAGATTGTTTTCGGAAGGAGCAAGACAGAGGAGAAGTAAGAGACCTAAGAGTTCAGATTATCAAACTTCTCTGAACACCTACACACTCAACAGGAGATTGAAAAGAAGAAGAGCAGCAATTCTAGAAGCACAAAAGCGACCACTTTCTGGAAGACAGGCCATGTGGAGAACTCAATCAAAGGCCTGACTGACTCGATACATGATACACAGGAAGAGAAACTGTGGGGGGAGGGGCCGGCTCCCAGCAAACAGTAGAGACCCGGAGCACAAAATCAGAACTTTTACAAATCTGCTCCAGTGAGGGATGTCACTCCAGATAATAAGCTGGGGGTGGAGCCCGTGCAGGGACAGTGTGGTCTCAGGTCCCACAGGGTCACAAAAAGACTGGGGGTGTCTCAGTGTGGGAGAGCTCTCAAGTATCAAAGTGGGGAAACCGGCTGCAGAAACGGAGCTGAGCAGTGGGCTCTCAGCTCGGGTTACCTTAAACTGTGATCCCAGGCACAGCTTGTCCACTGCTCTTTGAGGAGGGACCCCACAAGCGGCAGATCTGGGAGACTCACCTACATCTCCCAGGGGAAATGGCTCAGGACTGCCTTGCAGGAATGAGCTGGGTTTGGAGACTCCAAATGCAGAGGAGCACCAGAGATGGAAACAATTGGTCACAGGCCAGGTAAGCCCGGAGTGCCCCAGGAGACCAGGGAGAGGGGAGGGATTGACTGATTTTCTCTGAGGGCGCACTAAGGAGTGGGGCCCTGAGCTCTGGGTTCCTCCCAGGCTGGGGATTGGGAGGCTGCCATCTTCATTCCCATCCTCCAAAGCACTATGGAAAGGAAAGCATTCAGGGATCAAAAGCTACCCATAGCAAAACTGAGCAGATTAAACCTGGCTCTTGGCAAGGGCGGTGCAATTCCACCTCAGGCAAAGACATTTGAGAATCCCGGCAACAGGCACATCCCCCAGAAGATCAGCAAGAATATCCAGCCAAGACCAAGTTCACTGATCAAAGAAAAACTTGGAACTTCAGACCTAGGGGAATGCAGCATATAGAATACATTGCTTTTTTTTCATGATTCTTCAGTCTTTCAAAGTTACATTTTTTTAATTTTATTTTTTTCTTATTCTACTTTTTTAAATTAATTTTAATCTTTCTGATTTTAATCTTTTTAAACTATTTAATCTTATCAACACCGTTTTAAAAAATCTTCTTAAATTTTCATTGCCATAGTCATATTCTATCCCTTCATTGTATTTAACCCTATTTTTTGTATATATATAGGTTTTTATTTCTTTGAAATTTTGGGATACAGTTTCTTCTAAAAGATCAAAATATAACCTAAATCTAGTGCAAGGCTTTGTTCTAGTCTCCAACCTGATCACATTCTTTCCTCTTTTTTTAATTCTTTTTTCAACCAACTTCTTACCTTATCAGTTCCTTTTTTAGAATCTTTTTAAATTTTCATCTTTACAGTCATATTCTATCCCTTCATTGTGTTTACCCTTATTTTTGTATATGTATATGTTTTTCTTTCTTTAAAATTTTGGGGGGGCAGTTGCTTCTAAAAGATGAAAATACACACAAAATTAGGTGTGTGCTCTCCTCTAGTCACCATTCTAACACACAAACACACACACACACACACACACACACACACACATCTATATAATTTTCCCCTCCTTCCTTCTCTCCCCATTTTGGGTCTCTTTGGATTTGGTTACTGTATATTTTGTGGGGGTAATTGCTACCATTTTAGTATTTTTATTCTCTCATTCATCTATTCTTATTTGGATAAAATGACAAGGCATAAAAACTCACCTCAAGAGAAAGAATAAGAGGCAGTACTTACAGCTAGGGATCTAATCAATACCTACCTGAACTTGAAAAAAGCATGGAGGATACTAGAGAATACTAGATACTAGAGAATAACAGAGACATTAGACACTAGAGAAGATACTAGAGAATCCCATTCTGGAGAAATAAAATCCCTTTCTAAGTAAATAAAAGAACTAAAATCTAACCAAGTTGAAATAAAAAAAAAACTATTAATGGGATGTAATAAAAAATGGAGATTCTTACTGCTAAGATAAATGAGGCAGAAAAGAGAATTAATGATATAGAAGACCAAATGATGGACAAAAAAGAAGTTGAGAAAAGTGAGATCAACAATTACTGGACCAAGAGGGGAGAATCTGAGAGATAAATGATACTAAAAGACAAAACAATATTAAAATAATTAGGATCCCAGAAGAAGAGGCAGAAGGTATATTGGAGCAAATTATACCAGAAAATTTCCCTAATTTGCCAACGGGGAACAAGCATCAAAAGAGGAGGCACAGAGAATCTCCCTCAAAATCAATAAAAATAGGTCCACACCCCATCACCTAATAGTAAAACTTACCAGTCTCAGTGACAAAGAGAAAATCCTAAAAGCAGCCTGGGAAAAGAAGTCTGTAACATACAATAGTAGAAATATTACATTGGTAGCAGACCTATCCAGAGAGACCTGGCAGGCCAGAAAGGACTAGCATGATATATTCAGAGCACTACATGAGAAAAATATGCATCCAAGAATACTATATCCAGCTAGGCTGTCATTGAAAATAGAGGGAGATACAAAGCCTCCAAGACAAACAAAACTAAAAGAATTTGCAAACACCAAACCAGCCCTATAGGAAATACTGAAAGGGGGCCTCAAAGCAAAGAGAGAGCCTAAAAGTAATAGACCAGGAAGGAACAGAGACAATATACAGTAATAGGCACCTTATAGGCAATACAGTGCCACTAAATTAATATCTTTCAATAGTTACCCTGAATGTAAATGGACTAAATGCCCCAATCAAAAGAAACAGGGTATCAGAATGGACAAAAAAACAAGATCCATCAATATGCTGTCTGTAAGAAACTCATTTTAGAGCCAAAGACATCTCCAGATTTAAAGTGAGGGGTGGAAAACAATTTACCATGCTAATAGTCATCTTAAGAAAGCTAGGGTAGCAATCCTTACATCAGATCAATTAGATTTTAAGCCAAAGACTATAATAAGAGATAAGGAAGGAGGACACTATATCATACTTGAAGGGTCTGTCCAACAAGAAGATCTAACAATTTTAAATATCTATGCCCCTAACATGGGAGCAGCCAACTATATAAACCAATTAATAACAAAATCAAAGAAACACATCCATAATAATACATTAATAGTAGGGTACTTTAAAACCCCCCTCACGGAAATGGACATATCATCTAAGCAAAAGATCAATAGGAAATAATGGCTTTAAATGACACACTGGAACAGATGGACATCACAGATATATTCAGAACATTCCATCTCAAAGCAACAGAATACACATTCTTCTCTCGTGCACATGGAATATTCTCCAGACAGTTCATATCCTGGGTCATACATCAGGTCTCAACCAGTACCAAAACTGGGATCATTCCCTGGATATTTTCAGACCACAATGCTTTGAAACTAGAACTCAACCACAAGAGGAAAGTTGGAAAGAACTCAACATGGAGGCTAAAGAGCACCCTACTAAAGAATGAATGGGTCAACCAGGAAATTAAAGAAGAATTTTTTAAAAATCATGGAAACAAATGAAAATAAAACACAACTGTTCAAAATCTTTGGGACACAGCAAAGGCAGTCAGGAAAGGAAAGTATATAGCAATACAAGCTTTTCTGAAGAAACAAAAAAGGTCTCAAGTATACAACCTAACCCTACACCTAAAGGATCTGGAAAAAGAACAGCAAAGAAAGCCTAAACCCAGCAGGGGAAGAGAAATAATAAAGATCAGAGCAGAAATCAATGAGCTAGAAACCAGAAGAACAATAGAACAAATCAACAAAACTAGGAGCTGTTCTTTGAAAAAATTAATAAGATTGATAACCCCCTGGCCAGACTTATTGAAAAGAAAAGAGAAAGGACACAAATTAATAAAAGCACGTATGAAAGATGAGAGATCACAACCAACACCAAAGCAAAACAATTATAAGAACATATTATGAGAAATTATACACCAGCAAATCTGAAAATCTGGAAGAAATGCATGCATTCCTAGAGACATATAAACTACCAAAACTGAACCAGGAAGAAACAGAAAACCTGAACAGACCCATAACCAGCAAGGAGATTGAAGCAGTCATCAGCAGTCTCCCAAAAACAAGAGCCCAGGGCCAGACGTCTTCCCAAGGGAATTCTACTAAACATTTAAAGAATTAATACCTATTCTCCTGAAACTGTACCAAAAAAATAGAAATGGAAGGAAAACTTCCAAACTCATTTTATGAGACCAGCATTATTGCTCCCAAAACCAGACAAAGACCCCATTAAAAAGAACTACAGACCATTATCCTTGATGAGCACAAATGCAAAAATTCTCACCAAAATACTAGCCAATAGGATCCAACAGTACATTAAAAGTATTATTCATCACGACCAAGTGGAATTATTCCTGGACTGCAAGGTTGGTTCAACACCCACAAATCTATCAATGTAATACATTAGTAAGAGAAAGAACAAGAAACATATGATACTCTCAGTAGATGCTGAAAAAGCATTTGACAGAGTACAGCATCCTTTCTTGATCAAAACTCTTCACAGTGTATGGATAGTGGGGTATTGGATACCCCAATATCATCAAAGCCATCTATGAAAAACCCACAGCAAATATCATTCTCAATGGGGAAAAACAGAGCTTTTCCCCTAAGGTCAGGAACACAGCAGTGCTGTCCACTATCACCACTACTATTCAACACAGTACTAGAAGTACAAGCCTCAGCAATCAGACAACAAAAAGAAATAAAAGGCATCCGAATCATCAAAGAAGAAGTCAAACTCTCACTCTTTGCAGATGATATTATACTTTATGTGGAAAACCCAAAAGACTCCACTCCAAAACTGCTAGAACTCATACAGGAATTCATTAAAGTGTCAGGACATAAAAATCAATGCACAGAAAGCAGTTGTGTTTCTACACACCAACAGCAAGACAGAAGAAAGAGAAATTAAAGAGTCGATCCCATTTACCATTGCACCCAAAACCATACGATACCTAGGAATAAACCTAACCAAAGAAGCAAAGAATCTGTACTCCGAAAACTATGAAGTACTCATGAAAGAAATGGAGGAAAACACAAAGAAATGGGAAAACATTCCATGCTCATGGATTGGAAGAACAAATATTGTGAAAATGTCTATACTACCTAAAGCAATCTACACATTTAAAGCAATCCCTATCAAAGTACCATTAATTTTTTTCAAAGAAATGGAACAAAATAATCCTAAAATTTATATGGAACCAGAAAAGCCCCCGAATAGCCAGAGGAATGTTGAAAAAGAAAACCAAAGTTGGAGGCATAACAATTCCAGACTTCAAGCTCTATTAAAAAGCTGTCATCATCAGGAAAGTATGGTCTGGCACCAAAAAAGACACATAGATCAATGGAACAGAATAGAGAGCCCAGAAATGGACCCTCAACTCTATGGTCAACTCATCTTTGACAAAGAAGGAAAGAATGTCCTATGGAAGAAAGTCAGTCTCTTCAACAAATGGTGTTGGGAAAGTTGAACAGCCACATGCAGAAGAATTAAACTGAACCATTTCTTCATACCACAGACAAAAAATAAACTCTGAGTGGATGAAAGACCTCAGTGTGAGACAGGAATCCATCCAAATCCTGGAGTAGAGCACATGCAGCAACCTCTTCAACCTCAGTTGCAGCAACTTCTTCCTAGAAACATCACCAAAGGCAAAGGAAGCAAGGGCAAAAATGAACTATTGAGGCTTCATCAAGATCAAAAGCTTTTGCACAGCAAATAGAAATCAGTTAAGAAAACCAAAAGACAACTGACAGAATGGGAGAAGATATTTGCAAATGACATATCAGATAAAGGGCTAGTATCCAAAATCTATAAAGAATTTATCCAACTTAATACCCAAAGAACAAAGAATCCAATCAAGAAATGGGCAGAAGACATGAACAGACATTTATACAAAGAAGACATCCAAATGGCCAACAGAAAAAAAGTGCTCAACATCACTCAGCATCAGGAAAATACAAATCAAAACCACAATGAGATACCACCTCACACCAGTCAGAAAGACTAAAATTAACAAGTCAGGAAACGACAGATGTTGGTGAGGATGCAGAGAGGGCAACACTCCTATACTGTTGGTGGGAATGTAAGCTGGTGCAGCCACTCTGGAAAACAATATGGAGGTTCCTCAAAAAGTTGAAAATAGAGGTACCTCACAACCCAATAATCACACTACTGGGTATTTACCCTAAAGATACAAATATAGTGATCTGAAGGGGCATGTGCACCTGAATGTTTATAGCAGCAATGTCCACAATAGCCAAACTATGGAAAGGACATAGATGTCCATCAACAGATAATGGATAAAGAAGATGTGGTATATATATATACAATGGAATACTATGAAGCCATCAAAACCCCTGAAATCTTGCCATTTGCAATAATGTGGATGGGACTAGAAGGTATTATGCTAAGCAAAATAAGTCAATTAGAGAAAGACAGTTATCATATGATCTCTCTGATATGAGGAATTTGAGAGGCAGTGTGGGGCGTTGTGGGGGATAAAGAGGGAAAAAATGAAACAAGATGGGACCAGGGAGAAAGACAAACCATAAGAGACTCTTAATTTCAGGAAACAAACTGAGGGTTGCTGGTGGGTGGAGGTGAGAGATAGGGTGGCTGGGATTATGGAAATTGGGGAGAGTGTGCTATGGTGAGTGCTGTGAATTACGTAAGACTGATGATTCACAGACCCGTACCCCTGAAGTAAACAATACATTACATGTTAATAAAAAAATTAAGATTGTTTGTTTTCTTTCTCATGAATGATACATCCTCTGTCATATGCCTTCTTTCAAATATTTAAATGTATGCTACTAGCATGTCTGGGTTTGAAGGGTTAAAAAGGGAAAATGGGACAGCTGTGAACAAGATTGAAGGTGTACTGGGAATTACTTTCTTTCTCCTTTCCTCAGAACTTTCCTCAGAAAGTTCATCTCTTGGGTAGGCAGCTCTGTAAGCACCTCTCACCAACTGATTCCCTGTTTTGATCAAATTCCATCATTAATATAGAGTAGCAATTGTCAAAGTGTAGTCACCAGAACTTGACAATTGCTACTCTATATTAATGATGGAATTTGATCAGCATCACCTTGGAAGTTGCTAGAAATATAAATTCTTGGGCCTCATCCCAGACCTGCTGAACTCAGAACTCTGGAGACAGAGCCCCTCGATTTGTGCTTTAGTGGGGCCTCTTGATGATTCGATTGCATGCTGGAGTGTGTAAAGTTGTGATGGCCTTTGGATTTTTCATTAACTTCACTAATCACAGGTTGCAAGAGTACCACTCTCTCTCCAATATCAGAGTGAACTTGCCCTCCCTCAGGTATTTTGCAAGTGTAGGGTCATTAATTTAAACTGATTTGTCTCTTAATGTCATTTGTCACCATTAGCAAACCAAGTTGTGCCCCACTGGGAGAGGAAAAAAATCAATCACACTGCTTGGTCTTAAGCCAAGTAAGCATTGTAATAAACCATAATCTAGATACCCAACCGGTCCCAACCATGTATTAAAATCTAGCTCGAAGACAAAAATGAGGAATTTTGAGTTTTAAGCTTCCATGAGAGGTACTGAAAGTATCACTGAACAGAAGTCCAGAGGTTCATTTTAACCTTATTTCTTTTGGCTTTAGCTCTTTCCTTTAGTTAACATAATAACCTGGGCAGTAAATTAATCAGAAATGAAAATTCTCTTTGAGAAATTAAGCATAGGCTCTTGGTTCTAAATACCTTTAACTTGCGATTTCTGTCCAAAGCACTTGAAATGAGTGCTTCAATGCTGGAACTAGTATGTGGTGCTGGTGAACATCAGAGGCCATGGAGAGGAAAGAAGCAATGCTGCACAGACAAGGATAGAGCCAGCTTTACTCTCTACACTTGACTAAAGTCAGGTGACCAAGAGCAAGTGTCAATTCCTGTGGGTCTTCACACTTCTTATTTATGGACAGGGGCAAATAAACAGAAATCTGAGTTATGTGCTGGCATGTAGGAAAAACCAAAGTGAGTGTGTGCATGTGTGACTATGTACCTCAACATTCCAGAATAAATCCGGTGCTCAAACAATGCATTAGGAGACAACCCTTCTTATATTTGCAAATGCCGTATCATATAAAGAGCTAGTATCCAAAATCTATAAAGAACTTATCAAACTCAACACCCAAAGAACAAATAATCCAATCAAGTAATGCTTTCCTAAGCATTCCAATAAAAATCCCAGAATAGAATCTTACTGGTTCTGTGCCACATGATTTTCTTTCAATCAATCATGCTGAGAGTGAGTGCCTCCTTAACATAGTGCTACTATGTATAGAAGGGAAAAAAATGATGCAGAGGTCAAATGTAGCAGATGTCCATTCCGAGATTATTTACATAAGTGAAGGCAGGAGACTTGCCTAGATAATCGTGTAAGATCCTTCCATACTCTAAGACACACAGTTCCATAATCTGTACTCCATCACCACTATCTATCTAAATGCAAGAAAGAACCAAAGTCTAATTTCTCCAAACAAGAAAAAAGAACAGCCAACACCTAGAGAGTCACTTAACCTCTAAGCTACTTATAAAACACACTCTTATCTCTGACCATTTCTTTCTATTGTAAATGAGATAAAATTCACCAATTGCCTTAACTGAAAGTTATGAACGTAACAGAAATAGTTTAGCCTGGCCGGTCTAATGAGGATATAAATATACTTAAACATAAGACAGAAATATAAGTGTTATAATTAACATAACCAATATAAGGTAATAATTATGCTGGGACAACAAGCATAAAGAGACTGTCCAGGACAAACCAAGACATATGTCACCCTAACCTGTAAGACATTTCTGTAAAGGGTTAGGAGAGCACAAAGCAAAGGGCTAAAACTCAATAAAGGCAGTTTAAATCAAGGTTTTGAACAAGTGGAGTGCCTTCAAAGACAGGGAAAAGATGTGATATCAACAAAAGCACATGGGGGGGAAAGAATGAAAGAATAAGATCTATTTACAAAAATATGAGTGGTGAGATTATCTTTGTGTATGGTGTAGAAGAATGATCCAGCTTCATTCTTCTCCATGTGGCTATCCAATTTTCCCAGCATCATTTATTGAAAAGACTGTCTTTTTTTTTTCTATTAGATATTCTTTCCTTCTTTGTTGAAGATTAGTTGACCACAGAGATGAGAGTCCATTTCTGGGTTCTCTATTCTGTTCCATTGATTTATGTCACAACTGATAAATTATTGAGCACTACATCTGAAACTAATAGTGTACTATATGTTGCCTAATTGAATTTAAATTTAAAAAAAGAGAAAAAAAAAGAAAGGTGCTTTCTTCACAGGAAAAAAAGAGGAAAATATGAGGGGTGCCTGGGTGGCTCAGTCACTAAGCATCTGTCTTTGGCTCAGGTCAAGACCCCAGGGGCCCTGGAATCAAGCCCCACATTGGGCTCCCTGCTCACGGAGAAACCTGCTTCTCTCTCTCTCACTTTCCCTGCTGTGTTCCCTCTTTCACTGTGTCTCTCTCTGTCAAATATATAAATAAAATCTTAAAAAAAAAGAAAATATGAGTAGGTGGGATTGGCAAAAATCTAAGGAGAATACAGAAAGTGATAATGGGCATAAAAACAGGTTGGGTCAGATCAAGGAGAACGAACAATAAATGCCAGAAGAATTTTCAATTTATCTTAAAAGCAATGAGGACAACAAGATGAGTAGCATGACCAGCTCTGTGGTAACGGACGCCATCATCTTAAGAAAGTCATTCTAGGACAAGCATCAGTTTTACCAGAGAAGTAAGATAAAACAGAAGTCATGATTACCAAAGAAGTAGTTGCAAACTTAGTGCCCTGGGTCTACAAACTTACCTTGAGTAGCTGATGTGATGGATTAAAAAAATTAATAAATTAAAACTAAATTTGAATGCTGTTAGACATGATATTCTAGCTCCACCCAGACCCCACCTTCCCAACTGCCTTGCCTTGAATGGGTAAACACATTTTCCTCATAGCTTTGAAGGCATTCATGTTTGAGAGAACGCCTCAAAACAGATATATACTATTTTATCCTCTGGTAATTTTCAAGTTTTTCCTGGGAATGAAATATATTTTCTTTTCATCTGGCACAGATTTTAAAAAATTCACACTGCCTTCTTCAAAAGAAAGCTTACTAAAAATGAGATTATGCCAATCAAGAGACACACATCTGTAAAATTTATTCTTACTGATATATTTACTGTGCTCTCCTATCCCAGAGTACGATACAGAGGAAAACATTTCAATGGAAGAGAAAGAAAAAGAGGCGGGCGGAAGAAATGGGGAAGAGGGAAAAAAAGAGATGGACAAATAAAGGAAGGAAGAAATCCGAAATTAAGTTCAGTGCCTGAAGAATCTAAACTGGCTGGACTGTATTTGCCAGGGTAGAATCTCCACATGCATGGCGCTCAGAGAGCCTCAAATACACAATATCTGTAGCATAAGATCCCTATAAAACATGTAAAAATAGATGCAAGTATAAGCATAAGTAAAGAGCGAGGTGGGGGTGAAGAGCAATCCTGTCTCCCAGATTGAAGAATAGAGTGAAAATAAGTCGTTTATCTCTGATTTTCAATCTAAGAAAAATAAAAAAAATGTCAACCCCACAGTGTAGTAGATGGATACAGAGAGTAATTGGTCAAGGAAACAAACATATGTCACCAAAAAGACCCTGCGGGCTTGAGAAGCATATCCCTGCACGCCAAGATGAATAGGAGGGCGGCTCTGTGCACCAGCAGTATGGATAGCAAGAGTTTCTGAAAGCGTCCCTGCTGGCCTGAGAGATCTGCAGAGATCCCTTGGTAGCAGCTGGAATCCTGCCCTCACTGGTGGTGGTCTCCCGGGCCTAAGCAGATGGCTGACCGAATGCACCCAGGCCTCTGGACCCCAGGCATTTGGGGTCAGGAAGGGGCAGTTCCTCTGGCTCAGGCACACACTGTTGCTTCAGTAGAAATGACCATAAAGGAAGCCTTCTACTGCCTTGAAATAGCTATTGAGTTCTTGACTCCGTTCAACATTTATTTTTCTTTCCCCAGCCATCTGACAATTGTTTGGTTTGGGATGCTGGCTGCCTGCCATTTTCCTTGTCAAAGCACGGCTATGAGAAAGCTCCCCGCTATAAATCTTCTTGGGTGGGCCCTAGGACTGCTGCCTACCCAGGCTGAGACATCTCACAAAGGGAGGCCATTCTTAAGTCCTGCAAGGACGCCCAATGGATGTGAGGCCTGGAAGGAAAGAGCCAGGGTGAGAAAGGAAACTTACAGCTGGGTCATTGAATGTTAAGGAGCAAAGAACCTTTAGAAATCTAATCTCTATGCAACCGGATAACGTGATTTGCCCGCTGCTGCATAATCAAGCATCCACAGGCCTGATACTAAAACTGAAGGCCCTTGTTTCTAAATGCAGTGGAGCAGTGTGTTTCAGGGAAGGGCACAATTCTGGGCATCATGATGGGCCACTTGAAGTGGTGTGAGTTTGGCCAAGTCACGAACCCCCCAGTGTTTCAGTTTCCAAGTCTTAAAAACGGGAGTCTTCAGCCATGATTTCCAAGGCTGCTTGTAGTCCCCCAATTCTAGTACAACTTCCTGGGTATACTGTGTCCCTTCACTTTTCTCCAGGCCCCGCCACACATAGACACACACACTTTCACCAGGGTATTTTCAAATAGAGTCCCCTGCTTGCTTTTTTGTCGGACTGTGAGCTGTATCAGAGGCATGTGACATTTGCTCAGAGGATCATGGGGAACCGTGAACTTTGTACACTTTTAAAGGGAGGTCAACAGGGACCTACTTCCCGAGGATACAGCCTTCTGTGAGCCTCATCAGTTTATTCTAAAGCTAAAGGGCTTGAATGATCTCCAGCCTCTTGCGGGTTGAGTTGTTGCAGAGTTTGCCCACCGGCATTAAACTCCTCTATTATATTTCTGAGTAGGTAAACTCAGAGCCCTCCCTTATTGAAAAGATGAGAATGGGATGTTTGCCCTAAATCCTAAGTTTACATTTGCTCGGTTTTGCTTCCTTTTCTCTACCATCTCTTCCATATCCACCTGTCTCTGAAAATAGTAGCAGTAGTTGTGATAGTAATTGGATAATAGTGATACTACTGATAATTAATAGCTGATTTGCTTAGTGGTTAAAATGATAAAATAAATTCACATGTGTAAAGAGCTGAGAAAGATGCCCAGTCTTTAGGAAACACTCAATCAATCTTAACCATTCTATGAATTGTGCCACAAGCCTAGAGGGACACCTATATTCTAAAAAGGAAGAAAATGGTATGTGTTTTTAAAGAGAAATGGGCTACATGATCACAGCATGTCTTCTCGGCATTTAGGAAAGCTGATGGGGTCATGACCCTAAATCACGGGCTTCTATAGGAAAATGTGAATTACTTCTTTCTGTCAAGAAGGTGGCAAAAGGGCACCAACCAGATCACTGAAAGAGTCAAGTTTGCAGACACATTAAATGAGCCAGAAAGAGAGGACTAAGACAGCCCAAGGAATGTACTCTTTCTCAGAAAGAGAAAATGGGGCCATGTCCTAGATTTAGTCAGAGAGTTAACTCACAATGAATGAAAGCTAGAGGTCAAAACGCAGTTATCTTGCTAAGACTCAGAAGCTAAGCCGGAATATTAGCTGAGCTGTCCCATA
>RCUC01101546.1:0-24968 GCA_003697995.1 Taxidea taxus jeffersonii | reverse complement strand
GACTGAAGGGTTTGGGCTGCCTAGCATGGTAGAAATGTCCAGTAAAGCACAGGAAAGGTAGGCTGTGGCATGGATAAGGGTCAAAGGTAATGTCGTGGATTTATGAGTCATGCCCATGCAAGGCCTGGTGGATGAGGTCACCAAAAGAGAATGTGGTTTCCGACACTAATAGCCTCTCTCTGTGTATTGATATCTATCTGAGTAATAATATTCATTTCTAGTGTAATAAAGACCCACTCAGCAGATGGTATCACATCATAAATAAGTCAAGGCAAGCCCAAGATGTGATCCTTGCCCTTTGAGAGGCTATATTTCATTTAGGCCCCCTGGTTTGAGCTGAATAGTATTTTCATATTTATTGAGCACCAACTATCAACCACATACTATTGTAAGTGCAGAGAATAAAACGATGGACAAAATAAACATCCCTGCCAGCACAGAGCTTATTCTCCAGTAGAGGGATACAGACAATAAACAAAACAGACCAAAAAATGAAATACATATTATTTCAGGTGGTGGTAAGTGCTGTAGAGAAAAATAAAGCAAGGAAGGGGAGGGAATGCTAGATGGAGGGATTGCAACTTTAAGTCAGGGACTCCTCTTGAAAAACTGGCAATTGACCCCCCTGGGAGTCCCTGGTTTCTTGGGATGACTGACATGACCAGGGATAAAAGCATAATGAGACTAGCCCTGATGGTTTCAAGGCAGAACATGATGGAAGGCTGTGATGGGCATGGGCAAGAGGCAGGGGGTGGGGATCTTACTTGGAACACTCAGGTCTGGCTCCTCTCTTCACTTTAGCTTTAGAGACACAGAGGCCAGGGGAGGGGTCCCTTCAACATTGATTCTTGCCTTCATCTTACTACATTCCCATTTATTAACTCTTCCTTTCCAAAGTTCTTTCCCATCTTATTTTCCATGTAGAAGTCATAAAACTCTCTGAACATGGGATCTCGGAACTTAATCTCATGACAAGTGGGAGACAATGATCTTGTGTTCTAGGTGTGTCTGCTCATAGCTGACTGTGGGACACTGTTTCTATGGGATAAGAGCTATATCTCAGAAGAGGATTTTGTGGTCAAATACATTTGGGAGATGCTGAGCTAAACAAGTATAATCCTGTTTATACTAAACAAGTATAATGGAATTCTTAACTGCAAGACATCACAAAATCTTCAGTGTGCTGTTGGGCATTATAAATCTCCAAGAAGGACACAGAGTATGCATGATTTTCCAAACTTATCTGGCCGTGGAAACCCTTTCTTAGGAAAAATCTCTCAGAGGACTGTTTTTCCTAGAGTATACACTTTGGGGAATAGTCAACTGGCTGTATTGTATGAGGGTGGGCAAGTTATTTAGCCCTCCTGAATCTTACTCTCCTCACCCATAAAATGAGAATGTTGGCCTGCTGCCCAAAGAATGTCAACAGTACCACAGGGCTCTGTTGTTGGCCTTGAAGTTGCTCAGGATTTTATCAGTGACCTCAGTGAAGAGAAAAGAGACAATTATCACATCTGGAGATGACACAGGGTTGGGAAGGGTAACTAATAGGTCAGATGACAGAAACAAGACTTAAACTTATCTTGACATGTTAGAATGATAGGCCAAACTGATCTGCAGAAAATTTAATGAGGATGAATATATGTTCTGCTTTTAGTTTCAGAAAATTGATTTTTGAAGTATAAGATGTGGGAGAGTAGGTTTGACAGCAGTTTATGTTAAAGAGAGAGAGAGAGGGAAAGAGAGAGAGAACGAGAGAGCTAAAGATTTTGATTGACCACAAGACCAAGATGAGCCATCAGGGGATGTGGCTGCTCTAAAACTGAAACCAGTGAGGCTTTATTAACACAAATAATTCCATTCCAAGGGAGCTGTAGGCCCCCTGGGGCTGGATCTTCTGGTTAGTTGCTACATGGAGTATTGATATCTAACATTTTTGAATGTTTATTAGTTGTTTGTCACTGTATCATGCATGTTGTATGTATCATCTGATTTAATCCCTACAATAGACACACGAGGTGCCATTATAATAATAATAATTATGATTTCCATTCCACACTTGAGGACACTGAGACTTGGAGATCACACCGAATGTGAATTATGGAGCCTGGATTTGAAAGTAGGTGGACTACATCTAGAATCTGGGTTATTCTGGCTTCTCTCAAGATGGCAAGAGATCTGGGAATCATAAAATTTGAGGGACTAAGTGATGTTGTTTAAAAGGATGAAAGAACCAAAAATAGGCACAATCTCCTAACATACGAAAACTCTTCAGTTGAGGAGACATCAACTCTTGCTATGCTACTGTATTGGATGGAACTAGGAATGGCTGGTGGAAGTCACAGAGAGAAAAATTTCAATTCAATATAAGGAAAGACTTTTTAAGGGTTAGAGTAATCCAAACTGGATAGATAAACTTCATTGAATAGCATTCATTTTCTCTTTCTTTCTCCCTGTCCTTCCCCTTCCCTCCCTCCCTCCTCTTCTCTCTCTTCAAGTGGTGGCTACATAATCATGAGTTCCCAATTTTGGGAAAATATTGAACTGCATTAACTGGTCTAGTAATTAATTAATTGAATAACTCAATATGTCTATAATTCTTGAAAAACTTTGGGTTGTGCAAAATAGTGTGACAGAGTCCCTCCTTTCAAAGAACTTCCTATCAAGTCAGTGAGAGAGATATGTAAACAAATTATAGGTGATCCTGGACCTACAGTGGCTTGACTTGTGAGCTCTGCTTTCATGACTCTTTTTAGCCTAAATATCACCCTCTCAGAAACAACCAAGTCTCATATTTTGGGTGCTCCAATGGCTGCCAAAGATAGCTTTTTGAAAGTTAATGTTGACCAGGGTCTAAGGCAATTCAGGGCACTCTGGTCAAAATGGGAGAGCAAGAGATCATTGAGCAGAGGGTGGGAAGGGGAAATGGAAACAAGCATTAGCTGAAGACTAAGAGTAGGAGCATGCCACCCAGAAGCTATTTGTCCCTGACATCTTCATGAGCTTTCAGAAGCATTAGCACAGATTGAAATATAGGGTTTTTTAGGCTGATGTCCCTAGTTGTGAATATCATACAGGTCATGGCAGCAAAGAAGAGCACCTCTGAGGAGAGAACCAGGAGAGCTAAGCTTCTCTAATCCAAGCTCATTGGATTCTTGTTTTGAGAAGCCTCATCTATTCTAACCCATGATGAAACAGTTACCCCAAAAGAACTTTTAGAACATAGCATTTCTGTTCAGTGTTTTATTTTTATGTGATGAGTGCTTTTCAGAATCATTTTTCAATGCAATTTATATTTGGTTTGGAATTTTTATAGATTTATGGACTTAGTTAGAACAAGCTTCACTCTCTATGTCAAAGAACAAGTTGGGTCAAAGGTAGAGGTCATCAAGTGTGAGGCAGCTCCTATAACTGAAGTGTATGTAGGATATAATGGGGACACCAAAGAGGGGGTGATCTAAGGCCCCCAGAGGGCTTGGGTGGAGGCCAGGGAGGGTTGATGGTGAGATGCTCCTTAAAATATCAGTAGGAATCATTTAGGCAGAGTAGAGAAAAAAGAACAAATACCAACAGTGGAAGTAATGAGATCAACATCACAAAGTTCCACAATAGTGTGGCTGTGGGAAGATCTTCCATTTCTCAAATTATTCTATGACTAGATCATTCTCTACCAGAATTATGGGATAGCTATTACCTAAGGCATAATAGAATGATTTTAAGTAGGTGGCACAAACTAATGGCATCAAATAAGACTGAATCTCATAATGAAGACATTAATTTCTTTTAAAATTCTCTTTTAATCCTTACGATTATGTCAGGACAAAGTCTTAAATTCATACATGCATGGATCCTAACACAGCATTTTAACAAAGAGAGAGCAGGTCTCAAGTGTATCTTTCTGTGCCTTACTTGTCTCATCTATAAAATGGGAGTGACAGGGTGAAAATAGGTACTGATCATAGGGTTGTAATAATTAAATGAAATATTATATGAAAGCATTCAGAACAAGACCTGGCACATACCAAGTTCTCAGTAAATACCACATGTTATGTTTGTTTTGTTGTTATTGTCTTCTTAGACGAGCAACACTTACCTGGCTAGAATTTAATAATATGGCTTTGTTTTTATTAAATTTAATTTTATAGTTAACAGTTACCTTTTATATATTTTAATTGATACAAATTTCTTTTAAATTAGATTTATGGAAGTAAAGAATCATAAAAGTGGTACATGGAAAAGGCACAAATCACCCAGGCAGAATTGCAAATGAACACAGTTTGGAAAATACAGACCTAGATGATCTCTAAGGGTCTTTGTAGTTCTAAAAGTCAAAGATTGTACTGATAAAGGAGAGAAGCCCAGAGAGAATAGAAATTTTACCCAAGGTCACTGGGCTCATTAGTGGCAGAGCTAGGAGCAGATCCAAGACCTCCAGATGCTCAGACTCATGTTCTCCCCTCTGGGTCTTGCTGATGGTCCAAAGCCCTGGGACTTCTCAGCTGAGACAGTCCTGTCCCCTGGCAAAAGGGGCACCGACAGGGGTACAGTCTTACAAAAAAGTTCTGCTCACTCCTTCTGACTGCAGCAAACCCTGAACCATGTCCTAAAACCAAGTTGCCTGCTGGAATCTTGCTGCATTCTTACTGAGCCCTGACACCACATTCAACACTGGGAATTTGGGTGGGCCTAGAGTGCCTTTAGTATTACTGCTATAATTCAAAACATCCAAATTATTATTTTCTCCACAAGATGAAGCCAGGGGAGTGCTGTTAAGTGGAGAGAAAAGTGTTTGTTACGCTAGGCGTTCCAACAAAATGTCCTCCTTTGCCATTAAATCATAGCATTTCTAAATGAAATGATATTTTGCAAACTTTGGCAGTGCCTGAAATTTGGACATTGTGCAGATTTTTTTTTCTTTCTCATTTTGTGCTTTTTCTCCATGTAATCCAGAGGACTACTATTTGCTGGCTTTACTTTTCTTATTTGTCTTTCCTTATGATTCAAGTTGTCTACTTTCCCCAAAGACCTCAGATAACTTCATTTTCTGCTCATAACTTATCATTTCTAATAAATAGTGAGGGTGATAGAGACTCAAGAATATAACCACTGCCCAGATTGGTTGTTTCTCAGTATCCCCCTTTCTCTAGGATTAATCATGAAGGACTTCCTAGGAAGAGATCTGTTTGTTACCATGATATCCTCAAACAGAAAATCAATGAAAATCAATTTATTAAAAATAGATATATGATATATACATGATATATTAAAATGTATATATGCCATGAAATATTACTCAGCTATAAAAAAGAATGAAATCTTGCCATTTGCAAGGATGGACCTAGAGAGTATAATGCTAAGTGAAATAAGTCAGTCAGAGAAAGACAAATACCATATGTGGATTTCACTTATATTTGGAATTTAAGAAATAAACGAGCAAAAGGGAAAAAATGAAAAGAAAGGGGCAAACTGAAAAATAGACTCTTAACTATAGAGAAAAAAACTGATGGTTACAAGAGGGGAGGTGGGCCGGGGGGATGGATGAAATAAGTGATGGGGATTAAGGAAGGTACTTGTTGTGATGACCACTGGGTGACATATGGAAGTTTTGAATCATATATTGTACACCTGAAACTAATATTATACTGTGTGTTAACTGGAATTAAATTAAAATTTTAAAAAATCAAGTTCACATAAGATTATTTTAAAAAATTAACGAAGGTGTATCGACATGGCAAATAATCCTCAAAGACAGAAGTTGACCAGTAAAATCTATGAAAATTGGCTTCGACCATGTTAAATTCTCTACTGGAGTATTGCAGTGTTGTACACTCTGTGTGAACAATACTAATGTATATCTACCTGTTCTCCAATTACCTCTGTTTCCATGAGGCTGCTCAGGGTGGAATTGACTTCCTCAGGTCCCAGTTTCTCTTTCCTCTCTTGGTCTTCACTGACAAGGGTTGCACTACTCGAGAAAGCAGCTTTTGCATCCATAGCCCCGTTGTTGGAGCTCAATGTCTCGACTTAGCAGCTGGGGAAATCCATTGACAGGCTTGCAGTGTGTCTGGGTCTACAGCTGGGCTGCTTTCCTCCTATGAGACCTGAGGGGCATGGAGTAGGTCTGAGTTCACAAGTCAGAAAACTCTCCCAGCAGTCTGGATTACATTAGGGAAAATTCCCCTTGGGGAATTGAGAGGCGGGACTGGACTTTTCCCCTGCTCCCTGGCTCAGGAGCACACCATGCCTCTTCTCAACATCTCTGGGCAGTGTTTCTTAGTAGGCTTGGCTCTATCTCTCTTTGGGCGCGCTCTTTCTTCCTTTCTTGCCAGCTCTCCATCCTTAAACAATTATTTAGGCCTATAACCTAACTTTGGAATGTTTGGACCCAGAACTCAAGGCACAGAAATGATAAATAAGAACAACTCTGTTCCCTGGATTGGCCTGGGAAAGGGAGATTCTCATTAATCGAGTATCTTGGTGTTCATTCATTTACTCATTCATCCATTCAACAGATATTTATTAAGAACAGCGCCAAGCACCATTCTAGGGACTATCTGTGAACAAAACAGACAAGAATCTCAGCTGACATGGGAGCTTACAGTCCTGGGATCAGGACCAGCTTCAGAATTTGCAGGGACCAGTGCAAATGAAGATGCAAAGTCCTCAGTTCAAAAATTGTTAAGGATTTCAAGACAGCAGCAGAAAGGTATTAAACAAAATGTGAGAGCCTTCTAAGTGTGGGGCCTAATGTGACTTGCATGGGTTGCACACTCGTGAAGCCAGCCCTGGCAGGGATAAGTGACAAGTTAAGATGTACCCCGCAAATGGATGGACAATGCTCAGGTGGAACACAGTAAATCTACTTTCTACGAGAGGGACAATTGTTGGATTTTCCTTTGGTGATTCAGGGGTCAACACAGAATATTTCTGGGTCTCGGGTCACTGTTAGATTATCATTTGTCATTGCACAGTTGAAGCGTTGACTTTGTGACCCCTGAGTATCAGGATGATGGCTTTATGGACAGTGTGCTTGGGAATTCGGAAAGAAATAAGAAGCCCACAAAAATGATACTCTTTTTTTTTTTTTTTAAGATTTTATTTATTTATTTATTTGTTAGAGAGAGAGAGCGAGAGCGAGCACAGGCAGACAGAGTGGCAGGCAGAGGCAGAGGGAGAAGCAGGCTCCCTGCCAAGCAAGGAGCCCAGTGTGGGACTCGATCCCAGGATGCTGGGATCATGACCTGACTGAAGGCAGCTGCTTAACCAACTGAGCCACCCAGGCATCCCAAAAATGATACTCTTTAAGATTAAACTGAGTGGAGTTCCTTCACCTGAAAACCCTTTCAACATCTAAGCAAAGAGAAATACACATGCCATATGAATACGGAAATTGTTATAGCTGTAGATGCCAATTATTCTGGTAATGTAGGACAACCTGTTTGAAAGGTCCCAGTGGAATACCAGTACAGTAAACTGGCTCAGGGGTTAATTTCTCAGATGATCTGTGTAGATCCTCAATATGATTTTGAACATACTGACTGCAGATAGCTGTGAATGGCTACTTCATCACTTCAGGCCCCAAGCTTGTGCCACCTCCTTCCTTTACCTCTGTTCAAATGTTTCCCTTCCATCCAAAAGTCAAGAAAAGAGAGCCAAGTCTCTGACAGACTCTGTTAATTTCATTTCCGGAGAAAAATACCAAGAACATGATTCCCCACTCCAAGTCCAACTGACAAGGGCGGGAACCACATGAATGATGTCTGGCATACTCATCCTGGAGTTAAAAAAGTCATGTAGTCTTTGAAAATGAAAACTGACTGAGTAACAGCACCCGGTAGAAGAGGTTTTGTTCTCAAGGTGACTATTTCACAACCTGGACTTTTTGGGGGGGCTCTTCTGTTTAACACATAATGTGGCTTATCATATTATTGACTTCAAGGGTGTGGAAAGATCACTGAATGAGGAGTCAGAATAACTGCTTTTGAGTCTTTATTATTAAGTCAAGTTTCTAGTTCTCTGGGCCTCAGTTTCTCATCTGTAAAATGGGGGAGCTAATACTTTGCTACTGAATTGCGAAGTTCAGATTAACAGTATATCTGAAAGTACTTACAGCATACAGAATACCTCACAATTGTAGGGTTAATGATCATTGTTATTGCTGTGGTTATTAATCTTTTATTTTCCAAAGTGAGCTCTTTAGTTGGCAAATGCCAAGACCGGTGAAAGCAACATCGCAGGTGGAGCCTCCTGATTATTCTCTCGTCGGGGGGACGTGGATAGAGTACAAGATTTTGCCTACGGTGATGGTTGAGGGCCGCTGAATCCTGTCACAGAAAATTTAAAGGCCCTCCCCTTTTTCATTTCCCTCCATGGACTTCTACCTGTAGCAATAAAAAATCTTGTGTTCATGCCTGTGTCGCTTCATTTTAGGAGCTTGACTTTTATATGAGTCTTGGTCCCTGTGTGGGGCTGTTGAGTATTATTTCTGCCTCATCTTACCCACAAAGAAAGGGAAGTATGTGGCATTAAATGATTTGCCCAGGTCACCCAGAAAGTCAGTGCTGAAGTTTATGAAAGAGTCCATTGTTTTCTTCGTTCTCCATCCCAGTCACCAGAGGAAATCACTGCGGAGTGTCCAGAATAGTCTGATAGTCTGTCTTAATTCCTCACCAGGACCAGAATCCATGGCTATCCCTATACAGACATGCATTTGACCTCCTCCCTGCCCCATTTAACTGACAGAACTTGTTTTCCTGTAAGACCCGCACATTGTCAGCACAAGCGGATTATAAGCAACATTCACCATACGCAAAATCCTTAAGGCTATGTACTGGCAGACATGGGGAGGGGACCTACCACAATGACAGCAAAAGTACAAGCATAGAAAATAAGATTGAAAGAACCTAGAAAAGCCTGCTCTGAGAGCCATTTACAGCTGACTTGAAATCTCAGGGTAGCCACTCACTGGCTGTGTCACTCTGAACAAGTTACAAAACCTCTCTGAACTTACGTCCCTTCACTTTTGAAAGTGGAGCCTTTTGCATCTACCTCAGGAGGATTGTTGCAAGAATTCAGAGAGCCTATGCATGTGTCCATAAATGTGGGCATACATGGAGAATAAGCTTGAGAGAAAGACAGAAGGAGAAGGGAGACTACAAGCATGTGTTTAGCACACACTAAACACCGGGAAGCAACCCTTTCCAGCTTTCTTCCCTTTAATTGGCTTGCTATCAATCTCAGCATTCTTGACTCCATGGCACTTCTCAAGGACTATCATAAAGACTGGTTTTGTTTGAATTGGTAACTACTTTGCATTCAAGGAAAATTGATTATTAGTACTCAGAGAAGTCAGTTATCTTATGACTTGTTAAAAGAGGATAGGCCCTGGAGCAGGTGAGCCTCGAACATTATGTCCCTGTAGCCCCTACACTCTCCCATCATAACCCTCCAGAGGGTTCATTGCTATTGCTTGTTTCAATTTTTGTTTTTCCTGCCAGGCTTTCAGCCCCCTGAGGGCAGGGACTGTCCATCATTTCTCTACTCACACCAAGCCTCCTAACCTGTATATTCTAGCAAACCAATAAATGTTCCTGAGGACTGATTATAGGAGAGGCTAACAAGAATGAGGTTCGTGGGTGCTAACGTTTAAAATGGGTTATTAAGAAGCTAAGTACATTTCAGGTCCATTTCCGTCTTTTCAATATCAGTGTGCATGGAACTGTCTGGTTCTCAACAGAAATTCCTTGTAAAAATAAGAACCTTGGTCCGGCAGAGCCATGTGTTTATTCATTCCCTCGTCCAACAAAATACTTTAAGCATCAACTACACCGAAGACAGTTCACGGTACCGGGATACATAAGTGACCCAAAGAAAACTAAGTCCCTGCATTCTAGTAGATTACAGTCTAGTGGGTGAAAACAGACAACAAACAAACAAACAAAAAATACCCAACATGTCATGTGATGCTAAATGCTGTGCAAAGGAAAGAAAAGCTGCAAGAGAGCCAGAGAGTGAGAGAGGTTCTAGTTTAGGAATTTTAGGTGCTGTCCTATTTTAGATAGGATGATGGCAGAGGCCACAGGCAAAGGGAGTTTGAGCAGAAGCCTCAAGAAGAGAGGGGCTGAGGCTGTGGGTATTAGAGGAGGCATGTCTGAAGTCATAGGATCGGCCAAAGTTGACTGTCATGATTGGCTTTTACTCTGATGGGGTTGGAAGCTGTAGGAGTAAGAGGAAGCTATTAGAGCCACTATGGTGGTTTCACAGAAAATATGCTTCTGAGAGCTTGCTCAGGGCAATCCTGGCTCCTCTTTCAAGCAAATGCAGGTGACCATTCTTGTCTTTGGGCTAGAGAAACAGTTGTGGCTTTGTTTCATATCTTGGCCACTAGTCCTGTGAAGTTTTTAATGATGGAAAATGCAAACCTGCAGATACGATTCCCATACTACCTGAAGGCCAAACACCTATTTACTTTGCCCAGGCTGCTGCAGGGCCTGGCCGGGACTCCTCTGTTCTGAGAGGCGACTGGCCAGGAATCGGTCTTGGGAGCCAACCAAGGCCGATGCCAGCCCCCTCTCCACGATCACGCCTCAGAATCCCTTCGCTGACAGATGATAGAAGGGCTAGGGCAAGGGAAGAGGAGGATGCCACTCATCCACCAAACACACACTGTAGCAGTGAGACGGTTAATCTTCCATCTAAAGAAATGTTCAGGCAGCTTCAAGAGGACATATTTCCAATTTCTCCTGAGAGGAGAAACTGATGGGAAATTCGCACCTCCCAGTCAGTCTCCAGTTCACAGCGAAGAGCTTGAAAAATCACACACAAGGAGATGTGAAGCAGATAAACAGAGCCGAGAGCTCCTCTGAGAAACTCAGAAACGCAGTGGCAGCTGGAAAACCTTGTTTTCCTCAGGTTTCCAAACTTCCCTCAATGAACCTCACTGTTGGTCTCCGTCTGGTGTGAGATGATTAATTCTTTTAAATGATGTAGGGCATCCCAGGGATCCAGGGTTTCTTTTCTCTGTTCTGAAACTAGAAAGAAACAGATTTCATCACTACCTTCTCCTTGGTTTTGTGATCTGACCTCTCCCCCATAAATATTTATGCTGGCAATTGAAAATGACCAAGTGATGCTGTATTTACCTGGGGCAAGCTTATCCTCATTCATTCATTGTTTTTCTTTTATACCCAATCTGCTTTGGCTACAGGACATACTTGTCTGCTGATCTAAAGATAATATTCATGTATTCTGTAGTCCCAGGGGTGAGGCAGTGCTTGGTAAGAGTAGTAGGCGCTGACCTGGACCACGGGACTATAAGAAAGTCAAGTAGGTTGAGTGGCTGCTTAGTTTGGAATTATCTCCCAGTGTCTTGTGAATTATTCAGTGATCCAAAATTATTTTTATTAAGTGCTGGGTGTTGGGGTTACAGAAATGAATAAAATGTGACCCTCAGTCTCAAGATCACAGATTGGCAGAAAAACGGTATGAAACTAGGAGACCAATGTGACAGTAGTGTGTGTGGTAGTGGCCTGCCCAGAAGTTCCCCACTGCCCCCCCAACCTCCCTTCTTCCCTTACTCCCTTCCTTCCCACCCCCCTTCATTACATATTATTGGGCACTTACCTGAGGCAATTACCAGTTAACACATACCACGTAAGACCAAGTTGTTACCCTCAACACACTGACTTTTTAGTATTATCCAATGTCTCAATGAGAAATGGGTTTATTTTAGAGGATCAGTGGCTCCCAGATTACTGTTTTTTTCTTTTTTTTTTTTCCACCCCATTCAGCCACAATCTCTGGAAATATCTCAGCAGACTGTAAGCAGTTTCTGAGAGTAGGAACTCAGTTTTTCCAATTTCCTTCTACTTCCTATTTATCTGGCACATAGTAACAGCTCAGTAAGTATTGAATGAAGTGAGTGAATAAATGAATAAAATACCCCAATTACCACAGAGTGTCTGGGAGACTTGACATTCCACCGGAAAATTGAATCCTCATAGGTGGCCAAACCAGATAACTCAAACCACAGCCAGAAAATTGACTTTGGTGTTTGAGTTGTAGGCCATAGATAGATAAAAATATGTGGCTGTGTTGCCCAGGAGGTTTCTAGACCCATCTAGGAATGACACTCACTGAAAGTATTTTGGCAGCTCTTTTGTCAACTTCTTCCACTGCTTGAAGGCTGGGTTTTAGTAGCAAGACTATTTTACCAACTCTTACCTGGAGGGTTCTGATTATGCTTAAAGGGAGCCTGAAGATGAGTCCACTGAGCTTCCTATACATGCTGATCCCATACCCTGTTGCTCTACCTTTAGGTCTTTGGAGTCTGGCTTGCTCTGTGTCATGTGCTTGGTGTGGTAGAAGGGGTGGAAGAAGCTTGAATTTGAACTTAAAGGATTGAAGGTCAAGTGTCCATACAGGCAGTGTGATCTCGAGTCCTGTATTAGTTTCCCATTGCTACTATAACACATCACCACAAATTTGGGGGCTGAAAACAATACAAATGTATTCTCTTAGAGCTCTGAAGGAAAAAAAGTAAAAAAATGAGTCTTATGAGGGTAAGGCAAAGTGTTGACAGGGTTGTTTCTTCTGGAGGCTCCCGGGTAAATTCATTCCTTGCCTCTTCCACTTCTAGAGACTGGGGGTATTTCTTAATTTCTGGCTGCACCAACCCAATCTCAGCTTCTGTGGTCACATTGTTTCTCCTCTCCTATGGTCAAATCTTCTGTCTGCCTCCTTGTTGCAAAGACCCACACATGTGATGACATTGGGCTACCCAGATAATCCAGGATAATCTCTTCATCTCATGATCCTTCACATCTGAAGTGTCCTTCTTGTTATGTAAAGTAGCATTCACAGGTTCCAGGGATTAGGATTTAGGTATCTTTGGGGATCATTGTTTGGTCTACTATAAAGCTTTTAGTCTTGCTGAAATTATGTATATAAATTATGGAATAAAAATGAATAAATATTCACATGGTTTCTATATCACCCTTATACTGTAAAGACCATTGAAGCACAGTTTATTGCTGTAGTTGATATTGTCATTACTACTCCTCTACTGGAGAACCCCACTACATTTGCCAGTCAAAGCAAGTTCATGGTCCTCAAACAGGATCGTTTTAGTGAATTCCCCCATCCCTACCCTGGCCCCAGTAAACTGTGAAACAGCAAAATTTGTTTGATTGTTACATTTCTTAAGGTGCACTTTACATTCAGTAAAGTGAACAAATTTTAGCTACAGCTCAATGACTTTTTATATACGTATGCATTTGAGTAAACAGATTCAGATCAATATATAGAAAATTCCTAGTATCTTAGTCGGGTTTCTTCAGGCCTTCTCCCTTCCAGTCAGTTCCCCCAGGTAATTACTATCCTGTCTGGATGGGGTTTTTTTGTTTTGTTCTTTTTGTTTTGGTTTTGTTCTGTTTTTTCCATTTAACAACTTGTCCTTGAGATTACTTTAAGTTTTTGCAAAAAAACAGGAGTTTATTATTTTTTTCCATTGGTGTGTAGTATTTCATTGCATGACTATGCTATAATTTATTTACTAATTCTATTTTTAATAGATATTTGGGTTGTTTACAGTTTGGATAATCATAAATGAGGATGTCATGAGTATTTTTGTGCATGTCTTTTGGTGGATATAAGTCGTCGTTCCCAACAACCAAGGAAGTCCTTCATAAATGAGAAAAATAGGAAAACACAAAGCCAATTTCACTTTTAAATGCAATGTAAAAACATAACAAATTCTATCCAGACCCAGATGTGGAGTTTTAGAAACACAAAACATGAGAAAGTGTTCTTATCCAAGTTAAGGATGTCAGCTCAAATCCAACGGAAGAATGTCTGAGAAGTTCACCATCAATTTCATGGCCATGATTTTGTCTGGGCCAAGAACTTGGTTCTCTACAGGAGCTGTAAGCACCTATCAAGTCCATTAGCTGATCTGCATTAGTTCAGATAGAAAACTCTGGCAGGAATTGAATCAAATTCTGGCCTGTCTCTCTCTGTAAGAGGTTGTTGGGTAGGTGGTAGTGGGCACAGTTCAAAGGCAAGTAGGGAGAACTGTGGTTGAAGAGAAAGGAGGAGCCATTGGCAGCTTAGGGCTATGGAAATGTTGAAACAATTCATGTCAGTTTATTTTATGATCATTCCTCAGAGTTTCCATCTCACATTGGATTTTTTTTTTTCTGGGGCAGATTAAGAAGGGGAATCAATTAATGTGAATCTCATGTTACTGTAAACAGTTGGAGGTCTTAATTGGGCCAAGAGTGAGCAGGTGGTCCTTCCCCAGTCAGCTATCCTTTCACCTGTCAGTCAAATGAGGAGAGGGCCTCCATTGCTCATTAGGAACCATTTGTCACCTCGAACAGAGCTTTGAAAGGATTTCTTTGAACTTTGTTTGGGATTGATTTTCTGCATATGCTGAGCTGTTACTGACAAACTCTGGGCAACTGCTTCTCTGTAACAAATGCATTAAAAGAAAGGGTGAGAGGATTTTAATAGCCTCCAAAGTACATAGCCTAGAAGGCTGGGATTCTTTCCCCACCCCCAGTTCACCTCACCAACCCTCCACTTTCTGGCATTGCATCACAATGAATAACAAGAACTCTACCCTTCAAGAGAACTGTCTTGAACTTTTGCTTTTCTCCTTTTTTGAATTTTTCTTATCTGCCACTGGCTCCAGACTAAAATTGATTCATAACAATGCTTAATTAAGAATGGACTTTATACCTTGGCTTTGTCTATTACTTTTCAAGGAACCTTCAGGGAAGGGATTTACATTAACAAGGGCTGGTTGGGAGCCCTACCCACCTGATCCTAAAGATGCTCTTTTAGCCTCTTTTTTCCATTCTGACTCTTCTTAAGGTCAGGGGCCATGGCTGGTTTGCTCAATACTATATGTCAAGTGTGCTTCCCTGTGTCTAGCACAGAGGTGATACTCCATAAATATTTATCGAGTTAATTAATTGACTAAGAAATAACTAATTGTCACTTTTGCCTTGCAATTGGAACTTGCTGTAGCCAAGGAGAGTAGCCATTGTTCATTCACCAACTAAATTGTTGGGAGAATTCAGCTTTTATTTCTGATTTACTTATTTTATTGAATATAAGTAAAATTTATACATTGTGGAAATTTTGGAATACATAACTCTTATGAAGTTGTGATATCCCCTTCCACAGGGCAGGGTCATATTTAAAGAAGCATGAGTGATCCAGCCAGAAATAACCACCTTCACTTGCATTTCTGTCATATGTGGAAAGCCACTGAAGAACTTATAACATGGTAACTATTACTTAAATCTCTTCTTCTCCCTATTTCTTCTTTGAAAGAGAATATTCAGGGTCTCCATTTTTCTCTCTATCCCTCTCTTCTCTTTCATCTCCCCATGTCCCTCCAGCCCCCTCTCCAACAGAACATTGATTCTAGTTATGATGGCTGCACCCATCAGCTTCCCAGTCCCCTTGCTTTCCCCACCATGGGAAGGTAGTTCTGTTGTGACTCTAAGTAGATTTTCAGAGATAATCTGTCTAAGCAGCTTCAGTTCTTTCTCAGAGAGCAGGGATAGATGAAAGGATGGAGCTCCCCTGCCACAACACATTAATAATTATTATCCCATCTCATGTATAAAATATTAGAAAATTCAATTTAAATCAAATCTCTCTCTATACACACATAACCATTTTGTACTTTTTTTGGTGACTACACTACAAATTACAGTATTGTATTCCACTTTCTAACTTAGCGTTTTGAGCATTCTCCCATGTAATCAAATAATACCCCCCAAAAATGATTCGTAGGTGCTGCCAATACTCAGTTTTATGGAGGCCACATTGTTTTAGAGAATTCTCCTATTGTTGGCCATTTGGGTTGAATTGGGATTTTTGTATTTCTCTTCAATTTCATGCCATAGGGAAGGCATTGGTTCTAAAAAGTGGACTTTGCCAGAAGACAGGAACCAGCATAATGAAAGGGGGGCACTTTCATTATGGACCTAGGTCTCAACATTTACTATACACATTTCCCTCTTGCTGGTTTGGCCTCCTGGGGGTCAGAAACTGAAGCTGTAATCAGTGGAAGCCAAGTGTGCGGGCTGCCAACTTGACTCACATTAGGAAGTTCCCAAATCTCCTGGGCTGTATCTTTCTTTAGAACCTGACAGATCCAGGCATAGTGCAAATTAAATAGGATGAGCGAAGCCAAATCTCCCCATCTTTCAAATTTCTACGCGTAGGTCTGAAGCAGCAAGGGGACTTTTAACACTGACCTCTGGTAAAAAATGATAACACACTTCTGTTAATGGACCTGGAAAACCCCCAATTGCTAGAATCAGTGTAAGGGGAGCAGTGGTGGTATTTTGCATTCTCAGTTTTATTAGTTTGGTTCACTCTACCAGATTTTTATACTCTGTTTCTTAGGAACTATGGAATGCCTATAAACTCTGAAAACTGCACTGAACTTTGGGAATTGATCCAGTTCTGGTTGCTAAAAGAGATAAAAAATAGAAAAAGAGGAGCCTGTCGGAAGATAAGCTTCGTTTCCGTGCGTGATGGTCTTCATATGTGAAGCCCTGGGACCATTCTGCCTTAGTTTATTTGTAAGGGAGATAAACGAACAATCATCTTGGTGGGAGTAGGGAGGAGGGATTGTCCTTCCCATGTGTCCTTCATGTCTTGCCATGTGTCCTTCATATCCCACTGGTGAGTAATCATGAGCTGGCTGGCTGACATGAACTTTCTGTGGGCAAAGGACTTTCGGAGTCAACACAGATCCATATGGAAAGCCAAGCTCATCCTTGATATCCTTTCAGTGTTGGTTTTTGGCCAGAATCGTGTTTTTGGATCACCAGAGAAGGCATAGTTTTTGGTGTGTTTCCTTTCACTCTGGCTAACTTTATGCCTTTTTGTTAGGGAAAGGAGGTAGTGCATCATCTCCCTTGTGTGCTTACAAAGGTGGCCATTGCTGGCATTATATGAAAAAAAAATGTGAAAAATGTGACCAAAACTGGGGTGGTAACATTAATAAGTGATCAGGTCCAGATGTATGGGAGACAGGTGTGAATGGGACACTGGTGTCTAATGGCTGTCTCTTTGTGGATGTGTCATAATTTCTTGACACTAAACATGGACAAAGCAGAGGTTGTGTTAATTGGGAATGACAGCCTGTATCCTGCCTGTGCTAGTGTTTTGTTGAGGCTGACAAAAGTTGACTAAGCCAGGTACTGTGTGCTGGGAATTGGGCATTGTTTCTGACACAGACTTATCCTTTTCTACTAATATTAGCCCTTTAATGAGGTCATGCTGGTATCAACTTTTAATATATAAAAATTCGTAAATATCTGACCTTTTAGCTGCCAAGGAGGCCTTCACAATCTTGTCATCATCTGCACAGATTCCTGTTTTGCATGTTTTTCTCCTATCTTCTTTAATTTCCATGCTTTTTTATTGGTCTTTTTACATTTTTTTTAATTCAAAAATACCAGAATCAACTTTCATGTTGGAATTCCATATTATCCCACTGATTTAAGAGCCTCTTTATTGGTCAGCTACCTCAAAAAGTGGGATTTAGATTCCTCCCATCTCTGTGTTAATCTATCTATATCATTCTCTCTTTAGCGTCCGTCATGGCAACTTCAGATCATCGTAGAAACCATAGGGTATTCTGGCAACACACTCTTTCCAGATCACTTACTCAATGAAGACCAGCACACACACACACACACACACACACACACACACACACACACAACGAAAAAACCAAAACACTCTTTTAAAGGTTTAGCCTGTTAGAGTGCTGTGGCAGATCTTTCCACCTTCTGCCTTGAAGCCAGTGCTGAAAGCAATCATTTGAGATACTGCATAGGAGATATAAAGTATCTGGATCTAGCTTGCTATTTATGATTTTAGCACATCCATGCTATTAGAGAAACAGAATAGCTCTGCTTAAAAATCCTTGGTACTCTCGGGTCATTCCTTCATCTGCCATATCACATGTATACAGTGATAACTGATACTGAAGCTAAGCTCACAGAGTCTTGACTCAGCTATCACCAAAGAGTTAAAGAATGGAATTCACAGCTTAGATTTTCCTCACCTATACTTTGGGAATAATATTTAAATGCACAGCACCAGGTATTGGCAAAACTGTAAGTTAAAAATGACTGGATGGATAGGGTGTCAGGAGTTGAGATGACAGCAGGAATTGAAGATGTGGAGTAGCTTCACAAGACAGTTTGGAGCGAGAGAGGAAACTGAGGCAAAATGGGTAATGGCTTAAGGTATTGACTCCTCTGAGAATATTTCTATTTAATAAACTGGAAAATCTTAGAGAATGAAAGGATTGACTCTATAATGATAGAATACCAGCCCAAATGACAAGCAAGAATAATTTGGGGGCAGGGGTTTTAGCACAGAACCCTTAAGTCACTGAATAAGCTATCCCCTTTAAGAAGCCTCTTTAAGCTGAGTTTTGATAGTCAATGCCCTTGGGCACCAAATCCTTGAAATAAGGCAGTTTCTCAGAAAGAGTAATTAGTGCCTTGCTGTAGCACTGCCCCTGGGGCCCTTGCTTTGGGACCACTTTAGAACTGAGGCTGCTTTGTCACCGAGCGAGTGTTGCAAGTGACTGTCAGAAACAAATCCTCTTGGATCCCTTTTCCTTGCAGCTGATGTTTTTAATCTGGCAAAATCTGGAAGCCTGATAAGAGTGAGGTGCAAAGACAGTTTTGAGCAATTGAATCTGCACCCAGGTTTTGTTGGCAGTGGGTTAGACCAGAGCATGCATGGCACAGGCTCCTGACCAGATTCACAAGGATGTGGCTGGAGACAAGGAGTTCTCAGTGCTAAGTTTGTTGTTGTGGGCTGTTGTCACCTGTTTGATCCCAGGTGCCACTAGCTAGATACATTGGGAGATAGCTGATGGTGGTACCTGGCAAGTCTGGCAGTAGGAAATGAGCAAAAATTCCAGAAAGATTGGCAAATGCCATCCGTACCATATTCTAGAAAATTCCCTGATCTGGTTCTTTCCTGCTTATCTACCCCAGCTCTTCACTATCCTCCCGTCATTCAGTATTCTCCAGACATAATGATTTTGGAACAGGTCACTGCTGGTTTCTGCCTCAGGACATTTGGACTTACCATACAAGATGCCCCACCCTCCTGTGTTTGGCTCCTTTTCATCCTTCAGTTACCATCTTCAATATCACCTCCTAAAATCATAATCTTCCAATCATTCTACCTAAATTCTACCTATTATTCTACCTCTTATTACTTTACTCATATAGAATATCTGGAATTTTCTCATGAAT
The DNA here is from genome assembly GCA_003697995.1 of Taxidea taxus jeffersonii. NCBI lineage: Eukaryota > Metazoa > Chordata > Mammalia > Carnivora > Mustelidae > Taxidea > Taxidea taxus. Next base: position 5,655 of record RCUC01101546.1, on the reverse strand, counting down.
TTGTGTATTTCTAGCTTGTTTCTAGAATACAAATTTCTCTGAGAGCAGAGGGTGTATCTGTTTTTTTCGGCACTGCCTTCCAGGTGCCTAGAGCAGTAGCTGGCATACAGTAACTGCTGAGTAAATATTTCTCGCATGGATGAATAAATAAGTGGACAAACAGGGGAGTCAACATGGGAACTGAGAGGTAGATATAAAGATAGCTTTGGGGCATAAGGCCATAAGCTGATCATTAAGAATTAAGCAAGAAAATAGTTATTGGGACCAAGTAAAATGTCAAGCTGAGCTTAGCAGTAAATTGATTTGATGAGAAGCCACAAAACTGATCCTTAGATTTGCTCTAATTAGCGGTCACTTTTAGGCTTATAGCCTGTAGTATGGTTGAGCCTATATGAGGCTTAAGTCATTTCTAGAGATGGGTGGCTTGAGCTAGAACACTAAGTGGACATTATAAATAAAATCTAAAATCAGAACAAGAAATCCCAGGCTAGAATTAGTGCTACCCCAGTCCTCTCTGCACTCATGGCAGACATTGCTAATAGAGGATGGCATCTTTACTGATAATCCAGCAACCACCAAGCACTAGAATGCAAACTCCATTATGGCAGGACTTTTGTCTGTTCACTGTTTTACTCCCTGAACCTAGAACAGTGCCTTTTACTTATAGTAATGCAATAAATACTTATTGAATTAAATATTTGATGAGTGACTTAATCAGATTTGGCAAATGAGATATATTTTATTTGCCATCCCTGACCTAAAGCAAAAAAGATAAGGAATCAAAATTGGATTCAAAGGATTGTTATCACAAAAGAGTAGCAATTAATCTGATGATCCTAAAAAGTGTTTCCATGCTGAGAACAGGCAACTGCTTCACCATTACCCTAAAGGACAAAGCCTGGGGCTGTTGCTTCAATTGGCTATACACTTGAGGCAACTCAGCTAAGATCCAAGATGCATTCTCTTTGTGTCAAATTATACTACTTAGCAAAAAATGCTATTGCAGTATATCAGTTTATTGTCATATACTACAAGGACACCCACTCACCATTTATTTACTGTCTACTATACACTTATATTGTCCTCCATGATGAGATTTTTGAGCCTGAATTTCTATTTCCAAAGAGGAGCATTTCTCCAGCAGTCATTTCTCAAAGAGTGACTGTTCAAAGAGAGATTTGTCTGGCCGTGATTTTATCTATTAACATACTGTTTATCCATCACAGGGAATATGGTTGGAATGGGCTTCATATGAAAGAACATGATCTCTTTTTAATCCATTCATTTATACAATCATTTTTTTGAGAACCTACTATGTGTTAGCCCTGTGCTGAGGATACAGTAATGAAAAATAATGTTTAATAATGAGAAAAAACAAATCTTGAGATAATCTCAGATAATGACAGATTATTTGTTTCAGTGGGATAGGGGAAACAGGAACTTGATTAGAATGGGTCCAAGAAGGAACAAGATATTAGGAAATAAAAAAGTAATATAAGATTTTTTTTTAGGTGGGTTTTATTTTACAGTAAAGTAAAAAAAAAAATTGGTTATAGGAGTAAGAGTACTGGGGTCAAGGGTTTTATGAAGGTGAGAGATCATTTCAAAGCTGATGGCAATGATACACTGGATGGGGAAACTTTGCAGGAACAATGTCTTGGAGAAGGCATGAAGGGGCAGGAAGTAGTAAGCACATGCACCCCTACCGGAACATAGCTTTTCATTTGAGGAAGGTCAAGGCCATTTTATGCAAGAATGCTAACTTGTCCAGGAAGAGATAAGATGTTCTTATTCTTGTTCCCATCTGTGTTTCTTCATGCCAGCCTATCGTCAGCCACATTGGGGAAACTGAGGCAGTTTAGTTAGCTGGCTCACGACTGAACCTGGAGATGCCAAGAGAAAAGAGGTAGAATTCTTGTCTTCAAGGACATCTCAGTTTCGTAGACTTCGGGAAAAATCCGCCCTCCTCCCCCTATTAAGGAGAGGTTTCTCTTAGAGAATGATTTGATCCTGTAGTCGATTTTGTCGACTCATTTTAAATCCAGATTTTTACTAACCTTTCTTTCTTTTACACCCATTCTTGAGTATCTTGCCTTGAATTCAAACCCTTCAATTAAATATTTTTGGCTAATAACTTCACCATGAAAATATCTCAAACTATTAAAGTCTTGAATAAAGCATTCTGCTCTTGACACTCCCCACAAAACTCATAGGATTTGAAAAACTTGAAGTATGCAGAGGGAAATCAGACTAAATGCTCACATATATTTTATTAGAAACATTTCTTTAAAAACATGAAGACAAGAAAAAAAAAAGAAAGACCAAATTCAATTTTTGAGCCTGGCACTTCAAGTTCTCTGCAGATAGCTCTATTCTAAACAGGAAAAATAAAATCAGCTTTGTTCCTGAGCATATGCTTTTGACATTTTTTTCCTGGAAGTCTGTGAATTATTAATAAACTAATTTCTCTTTATAGTTCAATCTTTGGAGATTTAAAGTGTTCACTCAAATGCACAGGGAAGAGACAGAGAGCTCCAGTTCCAATCAGCCCCAATCCTCTCCAGAGATGCTGGCCTTGAGGTATCTCTGTCTTTGATATCTATCTTTGATCCGACTGGGAATTTCTGATCATTTCTAGAACTAGTCTGTTAATACCACTTAATGCCCTGTTTAAGCTGGGCCATTTCTGCCAACTGACGTTATGCTTTCACTTTGCTCCTGAGATATTTTATGTATGTGTTTATGGCATATATATGTACATCTATCTCTCCATATAGTTATACTTGATGAATAATTTCTTGGCAAGTTGTATTAGAAGACAGGGTTTTTGATAACAGAGGATGCCCAGTACATTGACAGCTCTTGTAATAAACCATGTTGGAGCTAAGAACCACCAAGGGTGCTTCTGCCCTCCTCGGTGGATCTTAGTGAAGAGACCTTTTGGCTGTGTTCTATAGAAAATAAGTTCGCAAAACCCAGAGTTTCATGACAGTGGAATGGATGAGCTCTGCATTAAGTTCCTTCCATCTACGCTGCACCAGTGAGCATGTTAAAAGGGAACAGTTGGGTGACTGGCGGTCAGAGGAGGTGAGGGAGAGAGGATTCCTCTATCAGGTGAGAGTTCATATGTGTTTTCTAAAGATTTTGTTTATTTGTCAGAGAGATAAAGAGAGAGAACACAAAGCAGGGGGAGTGACAGGCAGAGGGAGAAGCAGGCTCCCCGCTGAGCAAGGAGCAGTTGTGGGACTCCATCCCAGGACCCTGGGATCATGACCTGAGCTGAAAGCAGATACTTAACCTACTGAGCCACCCAGGAATCCTGGAAGTTCACATAATTGAACTGAAATAACTTCTGACATTATAACTCCATTGCCTCCTGTGGCTTCAAAGTATGGAAATTATCATTCCTTTTTTGTTTTTCCCTATAGAGGGAGAAACTGAGACACTGAATTTAATTGACTTCCTGATATCCAGCATACTGTATTAAGGGACTAAGCTTGATTTCGTATCTATTTGATAGACCTTAGGGGGATTCAGAGTCTGGTTGAGGTCTTTTGCCTTTCTGATCTCTAGCCTATTTTATTGATCCAAAAGGAAAAAAAGATGGAGCAAACACTGGCCAAGCTGTACGCAGCTCCTTGCCCCTCTCTCCCTTGATACTCTCAGAGGGAAGTGGCTTCATACTGAACCCATCCCTGCCTTTATTTTTTCTCTTCCCTTTCCCTTGACAATCTGCTGGATTACCAGTATACAGTGATCCAGCAAAAGGCTCCCTAAGCTACCATGTTGAAAGGGCTGCTTAGCAGGAGCATCAAAGAATTCAGATTCTTTCCCAACATTGCCAGCTCATGTTGACAGCAAATTTGCCTCCCTCCCGACAAGGCTTGCATCAGAATCTGAGTCACAGAAGGGAAGGGGGAAGGAGGAAGGGAAAGCAGAAGAAATGAAAACTTTTCCTTTTTTATTTTTAAAACCAGTTCTATTCTGGGACTTTATTTACTTTCTTGTTGGGCTCCAGGGGTTAAAGGGCTCACAGTAATGGAAACTGGAGGCCACCACATTATTGCTCTTCCTCTGGACTCTCTGGACTGATTTACTTGGTGCTGAGTATCAGCTTCCTCAGCCTTTCTCACCCAAGACCTCAGCCTTATCCAGCCCTATGAACTCCCTCTGTCCAGGACCTGGGAAAACACAGCTCAGCTATAGCCAGTGCCAAGCTCGGCCAATGGAGGCTCAAGCGGTTGTCCATATGAAACAGCATTCACTTTTACCAGTGTTTACTCTTCTCCATCAAGACCTAGAAAGCTTTGGGATGAAAGAAACTGTCAAAGAAAAACTTTTTGCATCTTTTGTAAGATTTGTGGTCTTTCCAAATTTCCTTTTAAAGGGTTTGATTCTCCGTCTTCTTTCAGTCAAACTCCTGGACTTCTAAAGAAATATTTCTGTATTCCACCATTATTCATATTGCAGAAATGTGTGTGCAAGAGTGTGTCATTTCTTTGTAGAGGTGGATTTGATATAATTTGCATCAGATCCTTCTCTGGAAGGAACAAGAATATCTCAGGAATGGCATGGAGAGTCCCTCACAGGCACCGAATGAGGGTTCTTCAGAGAAATAGAACCAGGAGCTGGTTCACATGATGATGGGACCAGCAAGTCTGAAATCTATAAGGCAGGTCAGCAGACTAGGAACTCAGGCAGGAATTGATGGTACAGTCTTAAGGCACACATTTTTCTTTGTGGGAAGTCTCAGTTTTCCTCTTAAGGTCTTCAACTGATTAGATAATGCTCACCCACATTATCTGATGGTAAACCCAATTAATTGTAGATGGTAATCACATCTACAAACACCCTCACAGCCACACCTAGGTTAGTGCTTGATTATATCCCTGGGTTCTAAGCCTAGCAAACTTGACACATAAAATTATTCGTCACATGCACCACCAAGTCCTCTCATTTATATTTACATACTCTCTCCCTAACTCATTCACTTCCCTCCAGAATTCCACTCACCACCCTAATCCAAACTGCTGTCATCTCTCCTGGACCAGCGCAACTTCCTAATTTGTCTCCCTGCCCAGACTTTTCCCTCTACTCTGTAACCAGAATGATCTTTTCAAAATGTGAAACTGATCCTCTACCCTTCTGCTTAAAAACACTCCATTGCATTTGCCTGGATATAGGCTCTCACTCCTTAACATCACCTAGGAAGCCCTGCAAGGTTGGGTTCTGCCCACTTCTACATACTTTCTGCATTCTAGCCACACTAGCCTTTCATGATCTTGTGTCCCTCCCTTCTGCCATGGACTCCTTGTTGGCTGCGTGTAACAGGGCTGTAGCTCCTGCTGGACAGCTGGTTCCCTCCTCCTGGGCCTGGGTAACTCCTACGTATGGTCATTAGTCAACCTATTCTCTTCGCTACCCTGAGCAGATCGAAACCTCTAATTATATATTATCATAGCCCACGCTTCTTCTTTGGAAAATGTATTATATTGGGCAGTTAACATTCATTTGTGTGATTATTTGATTGATGGTCTATGCCCCCGCCCCCAACGCCTAGGCATTGCTCCGTGAAGATAGCAGTGATGATTAACTTATACACAACCACACAGCTAACATCCAGTATGTCAGTAGGGTGTTGATTCATGGAGCATA
>RCUC01101545.1:0-10510 GCA_003697995.1 Taxidea taxus jeffersonii | reverse complement strand
GTGTGTGTGTGTGTGTGTTTAATGCCACAGCCATGTTATTTATAGTCAGCTCCCATACAGGTTTTTATTATTCCTTGCCTGCTCAGCTAAAAATAACAAATGACAAAGGTCATGTCTGCTCCTACCTATCGGCATCTACAAAGAATGAAACTTTTGATTCACTGACTTGGGGAAGTGAGAGCTCTCCTGCTGGCGACAGCCTCTGGAATTCCTCTCCAGGTCTCTCTGGCCCATTCCAAAGACTTGGAGGTGGGGGGTGGAGAAGCTCAGGTAGGTCTGCCTGTCTCTCTGGGCAGGCGAGTCCTGGAGTCCTCTTCCCCCAGCCTAGGGAGGACAGAGGTGGTGGGACCACGGTAGACTGAAGGACAGGAGTCCCAGGCCCCGGTTCCAGGGGTGCAGTGTGGGCCTCAATTTCCCCATATTCAAAATGAGAGGGGTGGAGTAAATAGGCCCTGAGAACTTTCTCCTGATCCTAAATGCAAAAGTGCTCTAGTCTCATTCCATCCCCTCCACTCTGCCCCACTGTAGACTTACTGAATATCCATTGGTCCCTGATAATGATAATAGCCTTGAAGATTCAAACAAGCAGAGCCAGGATTTGAGGAGTCCTGATGACATGTGAGGCACATGCCTTTAGGTAGCTTTAGGTGAAGTAAACTCACTGACCTCACATACCGACCCAGGGAGAGGAAACTCGGCATCCCCATCTGAGAGATGAGGGAGGGGGCAGAGCCCTGAGGGCAAGGCTGCATGTGTGCCAGCCAGCCAGGCAAGGACGGCTCCAGAAAGTGACCGGGTCTGCCTCCTGGGCATGTGCTCAGCCCCTAGTACAGCGCTGGGAATAGCAGGGAGGAAGGCAGCCAGCCAGAGCTTTCCCCATCGCCAAGGGAGCAGTGGTCTGAGGTATGGAGACTCTCACACAGTGTGGGGAGTGGTGGCAGAGAGACAAGGGCCAGGGCAGCCTGGAGGAGGAGGAGGGGGCCTCTGGATGAGCCCATGGAGGCACCGGTGAGTAGTTCATTTCACCTGGTGCTCACAGTGGAAAGGTGGAGGGGGAAAGCATTCCAGGCAGTGGGCACCGTGAGAGTGGAGCAGGGGTCAAGAGTAAGGGCAGGGATGTTGGGGAAAGGCAAGGCTGGGATATGGGACAGGAGGCACAGAAGATAGCTGGAGCCCCACAGCAAGGAAATTAGCATTTTGCCTGTGGTCCAGAATCCCCCAAACCTAAATAATGATGGTTCAGTTCCACGAGTATACACTTTAAAAAAAAAATCAACTCCCTCTTTAAAAAAATGTATACACCTACCTGGTATTATCTTAAGCATTTAGAGCCACGAGATCACAGATTTGCTTTGCCAGTTGTATTTTTCTCCCAACACATTAAAATAAGTGCACAGCTATTAAAATAGAAAGGATGCACTTGTTCACTCTGCAGAATGGTGGCCTGAGTGCCCTTCGGGAGCCACAGCATGGCCTCAGCCTGCGGGTGGTTATAGGTGGCTGATTGATTGGGGTTGAGGTAGGACTTCTCAGAGATTAGAAGAGGCAGGAGGGACCTTCCTGGGGGTTGGTCCCTGCCCCTCTGACCAAGGTTCTGGGGTGCCAGCATGGCCTGAGCTGAGCTCTGCTCGTCACCCTCCTTCTGCGCCTCAGCTCTCCGGCTTCCCCTGAGCCTGGGAGAGCTCACTCCTGGATATACTCTTTTCCCAGCCAAGAGCTTCTGCGGCCTGCTCTGACCTCAATGACTAACACACATTCCTGGCCTAGTTAGAAAGCCCCTCGCCTCTCATATTTATAGCCACCTCCCAACTCCACTAGAGCCTCTGAGGGAGGCCTGGGCCTTCATAGCTACTCCCACCCTGCCCTGAGCCCTCCTTGTCCTGACAGGCACTGGTAGACTCTCCTCTTTGAGAGAGGAGTGGAGCAGGAGGTTCATTCTGAGTGACAGTGGCCCAGTGGCTTCTCCTCCCCAGACTCTATCCGTAAGAGGGAAGGCATTAGGCCAGCGGGCTGGGCTGCCTGTGATGAGGGGTCTCTGAGAGTCTGGTTCAGAAATACCAGGAACGATTAATGCTTGTGGAGTGCTAACTACAGACCAGACCATATTCCAAGCTCTTGGCCCCAAGGAATTAATTGAACTCTTACAACAACCCTAGAGGGATATACTATTATTCTCATGCCCATTTTGCAAAGGAGGAAACTGAGGCACAGAAAAGCTGGGTGATTTTTGGAGGCAATACAGCTAGCTGGAACTCAAAGTGGACTGCAGACTTGGCTCACAGAGTGGGTCCTCATCCATACAGAGGACACTCCCCCATTGGTTCCCTGCTTTGGGGATCTCCTTACTTAGTTGAGCTTGTCACCCCTTCTCTGTAAAAAAAGTGGCTGGGACAACCCCATGCTGGCCTCAGGCATTGCCCCCTTTGAAGAAGTTGGTGAGGACTGGAAGAAAGGTGTCGGGCTGCCTGTCCTTAGCCAGAAAATGGATGGCTGACCCTGATTTAATTAGCTTTTCCTTACAATGATTTAGGGAAGCCTGTAATTAGCTTGGGGGCCCAGAGGGAGAGGCTGGGTGTGGGAGTCAGCACAGGAGCAGGTGGTAAGGGGCGGGGGTGGGGTGGGGGTTGGTTTTAAGCTCAGACTCCCAGTCTTGGCAGGTAATGGAGGATGGGCCAACCCTCTGCTGCCCAGGGCAGGTGGGTAGAGAGATATCCTAAATAAATGCAGAGCAAGAGAAGGAGGCTGGGTGCTGGGGGTGGGGGCAAGAGTGAGCTTAGAGATTGTGCCTTGACATTTTGACTTGTATTGGACCAAATTATGTGACTTCTGTAAATGAGCTATCACCATGCGTTCAGAGTGGGGCATGGAGGCTAAATTGCTGCAGATAAGCTCTCTGAGTCCCTCGTGGATGGCTATGGAGCTCCTCCAATGGCACCAGGCATTAAAGCAGCATTTTCCCAGCTAATAGTGGGGCAAACCTGGCTCCCAGATCTTGAACGGGGCCTGCACTGCATGTAGGGTAAGGGAATGATAGCCTAGACATAGGTAAGCTCTGTCCTGAGACCCTTGTCAGCTAAACTTCCAAGGGCACACACATCCCAAACGGGCAGGTTACCCCTCTATGGGCCCCCAGCCCTACAGGCCGCAGCATTGTGGGATTCCTTCCAAGTGCTGCACCTGTCTCCAGAGGTCCTTGTAGGGAAGCAGAGCCAGTCCCATCTTTCAGGACTTCAGCCTGACCTCAAGGTACCAGAGAAGCACCCATAAATCATCAGTCCAGCAATGGCACAGAGCTCACAGGCCACCCTCAAGAATAAGATGTGGGATCTGGGACCGGGAAGCCCTTCATTCATACACTTACCACCTGAGAACTTTCACAGACACTACCATACTCACAGCCAGAGGATGGCTTAGTAAGTATGGACAGATGCTTTAATCCTGATCAGTGATCTGCCTGTTGATGCTCATTTTTGAGGTGTTCTGTGGACATCGTTAGTCCCACCATGACCAGTCTATATAGGAACAGGGTGGAAACTGTGTAAAGAGACTGTGGGGACAGAGGTAGCAGTGCATCCATGTCCCCAACCCAGGTGCTTGTGTCCCCTAAGATATAAAGACACACTGAGTGCCTTCGGGAATTCGGTCTGTGGGTACGTGCAGAAGTCGGGAGTGGCCACGGGCTACTATGGTAAGGAGCAGCCTCACTTCCTGATGCCACCTTCAGAATGCCTCCTACATGTCGGGTCCCATGCTAGGTTTTCACATGTATCCTCTCTAACTCCTATAATAACTCTGCTAGGGAGGCAGGATCAGCCCATTTCCAGAAAAGAAAAGAGGGTTGTGGAGGGGAGGTAATCTGCTCAATCCTACCCAGCTAGAAAGGGCAGAGTTTGGACTTGAAGCTGAGTGTCAGATATCACAGCCTGTGTTCTTCCACACTGTACAGAGGTGGGGTGGTAGGGTTGGAGATCAAGGGATAAGGAGGACTAAATGGGTGAGCATGGGGCAGAAAGGAAAGTGGATATTAAGTTCAGGGTTTTACATGTATGCTGTGCACCTGTTGTGAACCAGGCAACCGAGATGAAGAGGATGGAATGCCTGTCCTCCAGCTGCTCGTGGTCCAGTGTTCGTGCACAGCTAAGCCCTATTTGACCAGACTTCCTTTCCAGTGTACGTGTACTACTAAGCCCCACTTGACCAGTCTTCTTTTCCAGTGTACGTGTACTGCTAAGCCCTACTTGACCAGTCTTTCCCTACCTTAGCAGCTGGCCCTTCTCCCCTGGGCCCCTTCTCTCCAGACTCGGGACTGGTTTCTATCCTATTCCCCACCCCCAACAATGTCTGCAGTTCCAGTCTCGGACTTGGAACTGGTCTCACTGGATGTTTGTGGATGCCTATGCTTTGCTTCTCAGCTGCCTTGCTCATCTCCTTCATCATAACAATTCTCTGTGTGAGGATCAGAGAGGTCAACTAGCTGGGTCAGGGTCACAGAGCTGGTAGGTGGAAGAGCCAGGATTTGATCTCACATCTCTCTGACTCTATAGCCTGAGGCCCTCTCTGTGATCCTGTCTCCCCTATGACCATCCTGCCCATTTCCTTTCTACCTCCCAGATCATTCCACTGGAAGTGACTTGCTTTGAGCAGAGCCTCTGCTGAAGCCAGCTTTACACTTGTTAGCTGGAGGAAGGAGACACATTTTGGAAAACACCCAAGAAACAGACACTCGAAGTAAAATTTCCTCATAACTTTTGCTGCTAAAATGCACTGAGCCCCAAAGGGGAACAGGTCTCTGCAAAACTCACACTGATGCTGTCCATTTGGCTGGGATTTACACCTGACGGTGCACTTTCCAAGTCATTACCTCCTAGATCCCCACAGCAGCCCTGGGATGGGTGTCCTGAACCTCCTTTTACAAATGAGGAAGCTGGAAGCTCACGATGGTAATGGGACTTGCTCAAGGTTGTGTCCCCACCTGGGGATGACTTTGGATAAGTCACATTCCTCCCAGAGCTTCAGGTACTTCATCTGAAAAGATGATAATGGCAATGGTTTCCCAGGATTGCTCTGAGGGTTAAGGAAAAGAAAATAAACAGAAGGGTCTAGCACAGAACCTGACCCACAAAAGTGCTCCACAGCTAGCAGATGCCCTGACTCTCCAGACAAAGTGAAGGTCACCATCACATAGACAGGGTAAAGAAAGGCCAAGAGTGGAAGGTTCTCCAGCTGTCACTTGTGCATGCAGGCAGGCTGGGTGCTGCTGACAATGAGAACCAAGGCTGTTTTGTATTGTTTAATCCTCTGCACATGCCGTCTCATTTCCCCCTCGTTGCCAGTTGCAGGAAGTGAGTACAATATTTACCCCATTTTACTCATCTGTAAAATTGCCTCATCTGGCAATGGCGGCACAGTCTGGTTAAATAAGTGAGAACCAAAGGGCGCTTTTTCAACAAGAAAGAGAAAACAACTCAAGTTTGGAACATGACAAGCCTATAAATTAACTCTCTTCCCCAACAATATTCCTCTAAAACTTCTCTCCAGAACACGCCTCCCCTTTTTTCTAAACCCCTCTAGCTCCCGCTTAGTGACCTCCTTTACAACAGAGCTTACCACTGACTGCTCCTTTAGTCACGACGGAGTGGCAAATGGTGAGATTTAGGAATGAACGTCCTGGAATCCTAGCCCCCTACCTGCTGAGCCAGGGCTGGGAGTGAAGTTGGAGCATCATACACTGCAAATCTCTGTTATGGCTTTGGAAGCAGGGGTAGTTCCTGCTTCACACTCAGCTGTAGCCCAGATGCACGCAAACGATACTTAGTTAACAAATGTCATATTTCAAATATGCTACTGCAAGAACCTTGGGCCAAGGGGAAAATTCCCTTTCGAGCTCTCTTCCCTTACCTGGTCCAAAGTCTGATTACCTGGGGAACCTGTGGCTTGCAGCCAGGAGAGGGGAACTAGCAGACTGCCTGTTGACTCCAGTAAGTGGTCAGACATAACGGATTCAAACATTTCTCTCTGGGCCTCAGTTTCCTTTCTTCTAATATGCAGGAGAAAAGTTAAAGAAAGCAAACTGGCAGGACTGGACTGGTGTAGAGGCTGCAAACCAGCCACTTGGGAAAGCAGCCAGCTTAAAATAAATTTGTTTGTTTTGCTAAGAGCTTAAAATAAAATTGAACTAAGTGCCAATATTTAAAAATTGAGAAATTGTGGACAAGAATCCAGATTTCTGGCTTCTCTTAAACTACTAGAGGTGCTGCCTATCTTGGGTTGGCTGAAGGTGGATGAGGCCATAGAGATGGGAAGCTGGTCACCAGTTCTACCCTCTCCCCATGTGACTTCATTAAGGCAAGTTCTCACCTGGATTCAGCAGGTGAGTTTACAGTGCTTGGACCTCGATCTCTCCTAAAAGTTGGTGCCCCTGCAGGGAAGAGAGTGGGCTTCTGGCATAAGACTTTTCCTCCATTTAATAAGCACTCCTTATATGCCAGGGGCTGTTTAAAATGTGCCAGGAATAGTCCTAAGCGCTATACACGTACCAATCAATTACTTAGTCCTCATGAAATCTCATGAAGTAAATACGATTGTTACCACACCCATTTTATAGGTGAGGGCACTGAACCACAAAGATATTAACTCACTTGTCCGAGGCTACGTGGCCAGTAAGATAGCCTTGGGATTTGAACCCCAGCAGCCTGGTTCCCAGACCTGTTTTCTAACCACTGTAGGATGCTACTCACCCACCTTTTCTGGGTCAGTGGCCAGTCTTATGGCTTTGTCTGAGTTTCCATGTCCTGATATGAAAATGAAACCATCGCCCCTCCCCTATTTCTCTTCCCTCCTTTCCTATATTTATTACTTCTCTTCCTCACAGATACTGCTATTATCCCTATTTTAAATTGAAGAAATTGAGGCACAGAGAGGTTAAGTGACTTGTCCAAGGTCATGTGTCTGGAAGCTGCAGAGTGAGGGTTCAACCCAGTCCATCTGGCTGCAGAATCTGTGCTCCTGGCCCCTTTTATCTCCCTCCACACACCCCTAACTACCCACCCTTGCCATTTATTTCATCCCTCCTTCAATTCTTCACTCACCCATCCATCCAGCACTCAACTCAGATCCTGTGCTGGACATGGGGGACACCCAAAATGTGTATCAAGGCTGGCTGGGATGGGAAGGTGACATTCTGCTCCCAGAACAGGAACTGCACATGACCACTCCCTCTGGGGCTGAGGCCAGTGGGAGAACTGGTTTCCAACTGACAGCCCTGGAGAGCTCAGGAGGAAGCAGCCAAGGGAAGCTGGTTGGCCCCTGGCAGCTTCGTGGAGGGCAAGTCCTCAGTAAAGGACTCTGAGATCCAGGGAGACACTGGCAACCCCACATGCACACTCACACCCCATGCCCCACTCTGCAGCTGGAGCCCTGATTGGCCTTTTGGTTCTGGCTCTGCCACTGACTTGCTGGAGGGGGCTTCCACTTTCTGGGTCTCAGTTTCCCCATCTGTACAATGAGGGCATTATAGCCCTGGACGTCACAAACTGGCAGCTCAGAGGCCAGATCCTTAAAGGCCTACTGACATATTTTGCTGGAGGAATTGCAGACTGCTTTTTCTCCTTTAATAAACCTTGTGTTTTAGAACACTTTTCTATTTACAAATAAAACCTTGCTAAGAATAGCTCTCATCTCCCCCACAGCTAGTCCCCCTAGTATTAACAGCTTATACTAGTATGGTACATTTTTCATAATTAATGAATTAATATTGATATGTTACTATTTTTTTAAAAGATTTTATTTATTTGACAGACAGAGATCACAAGTAGGCAGAGAGGCAGGCAGAGAGAGAGAGGAGGAAGCAGGCTCCCTGCTGGACAGAGAGCCCGATGCGGAGCTCGATCCCAGGACCCTGGGATCATGACCTGAGCTGAAGGCAGAGGCTCTAACCTACTGAGCCACCCAGGCACCCCTTGATATGTTACTATTAACTAAAGTTCATGCTTGATTCACATTTCCTTTGCTTCTACCTAAAGTCTTTTTTTGTTCCAGGATCCCATACAGGATATCACATTATATTTAGTCATTGTGTGTCCTTGGGCTCCTCTTGACTATGAGAGTTTTGTAGAATTAAAGAAATAAAAAAATATAATTAAATTAGAGCACCTCAGAAGGAATGTTTCAGCATACTAGAAATATTCTATATGTTGATTTGGGTGCTGGTAGCACATGTATAAACATATGCAAAGAGCATCAAGTGGTACATTTAAGGTTAGCATACTTTACCACTTTAATGTATGTATATCACGCATCAAAACGAAACAAAACAGAACAATACCAAGTGACTCTCTGCAATTCGCCACAGTCCCCAGAGCTCCCTATTACACTCCAAGCAGAATTTATGATTCCCTTGTAACATCTACTTGGCATCTATAGTCACCACAGAGTATATATATATATAAGCTTCTTTCTCGTGTAGTCATCTGTAAAATGGGTACGATGATATTTTCCACCCGATCAGGCTGTAGTGAAGATTAACTGAGGTGATGTATTTAAAGTTCTTAGAGCCGTGCCTGGTACACAGTAAGTATTCAAGAAATAGGAACAATTACTATTATTATTGCTCAAGTACTATTTATATTATTATTATTTTTTAAAGATTTTATTTATTTATTTGACAGACAGAGATCACACACGTAGGCAGAGAGGCAGGCAGAGAGGGGAGGGGAGAAGCAGGCTCCCTGCCGAGCAGAGAGCCCGATGTGGGACTTGATCCCAGGACGCTGGGATCATGACCCGAGCCGAAGGCAGCGGCTTAACCCACTGAGCCACCCAGGCATCCCAGTACTATTTATATTATTAAAACAGGTACATAACTCATATCTTTTCCTTTAAAGCAAACCCCATCCTTTCCTTCCTCTGCCTCCCCTGCCTCCTCTTGTGTCTCTGTCCCTCCCTGCCAGGGAAGGCCCAAACTCTGATGGGCAGAAGGTGAAAGAGACAGAGACAAGCCTGCAGAGGTGGTCCATCTGCTAATGGAACCAAGAGATGCCTGAGGATAACACCCCAGACCTGTCCCCCAGGTCCCAGGCAACTTTGCTGGAAGTTGGAGTCCTAATTCTTCCCTTTCTAATGGAGCCCCTTGGGCTATAAGAAGTTCGGCAGTTTTCAGACGTGTGTTATCCAGAGCTGCACCCTGTCCCCCTCAGGCATCCCTCTGGCTAAGGCTCCTGAGGATAGTGGGGGAGGAGCTTTTAGAGGGGTGCTGTGGAAATCATGGGGATAAGGTAACCCCCTGCCCTGGCTCTCTACTGACCTAACCTCTTGGGGGATGCTGGCTTTCCCTGTGGGGCCCCCCAAATCCATGCCTGGGAGCAGTGAGGTCAGGGGAGGCCAGTTCCCAGACACTTTAGGGTGACCTCTTGCAAGGAGAAACCAAGCTCTTGGCAAGATGTGCTCAGAGGTGACAAAGAAGGCCAGTGAGATGGTGAGGTGAGCAGAAAGCAGGGATGGAGGGTTGGGAGACCAGGGTTGGGTCTTGTCTTGCCCTCTGCCTTGCTGTGTGACCACAAGTAAGCCCTCTCTGAGCCTTCCTTTTCAACAACAACAACAATAACAACAGTGATGATGGTGGTGGTGATGGTGGTGAAAATGGGTCTCAGAGTGTAAGTATGGGGTAGAGGATAAGCCCTTTTTGTGTGTAGCGTAATTTCATGCTTATGAGTATCCTGTGGAATAGGTCCCATAATTGTTCCCGTATCCTATATGAAAAAAAATAGGGGTCAGAGGGCCGAGAAATTGTCTAAACCTTCCTAGCTATAAAGTTTGCAGACACAGGACCCAAACCCTGGATCCAGGTCATCTCCGTCTGGCTGCACCTGTGAAAGGGGCAGCAGGCACTGACTGCAGCTCTGAAAGCTGGTGTCAGGGTCAGGGAGTGACAGGGAGCAGGGGTGACGCTCTGAGCTCCAGAGCATGGACCCATGTTAAGGTCCCCACTGCCTCATCGGGTCTTAACAAAGACCTTAGGGAATAGGGGCTGTTGGCACCACCTCCGTTTTACAGGGTGGGAAACTGAGGCACAGAGAGGCAGAGGTGAGTGTGCAAGGTCACACAGGTGTCAGGGTTTGAACCTGGGTCGTCTGACTCCAGAGCTCAGGCTCTCACACGTTCTAGCAACCCTCTGGAGGAAGGGTGCCTGCAGAACTGAGGGAGGCCAGAGACTGTCCCCCCCAGGGGGCTGCTTGTGAGTGTCCACAGGGCTTGTCCAGACCAGGCCTCACCCTCCGGCCTCCCTCCCAGCCCTGGACTCCAAGGTTTGCAGGTCCCCCCTCTTACCTGAGACCCAGACCCTTAAGGGGCCCAGCTACCCTCCCCTACCTGGGCTGGAGATGGTGGTGAATCCCCTGCTGTCCCTGACGAGTCCCAGGCCACGGACACAAACCCCTACTCTGACCTCTTGTCTTCAGCGCTGACAGCCACTGGAGCGTCTACACCCCGTGAGGTGGCCACCGCACCCAGTCCC